>JAOTON010000356.1:0-165000 GCA_034440635.1 Lepas anatifera
GCTGGCCCTGTGTTCTTATTATCTGTCTATTCAAGACCACCTCAGGGGCCCCTGATGTAGATCAGGGCCACAGAGCAGCTCGTGCTTCACCCAGGGACAAGACTAGCTCATTGGTCCGAGAGATGAGGTCATCAGACTAGCTCAATGGGCCACAGATAGGCTCATAGGGCCTTAAACCAGTTCAAGAAGTTCCAGAACAGTTTAGGGCGCCAGATCACCTCAGGGGGCCTCAAACCAACTTAAGGGGCTCTCACAAGCTCAGCGCCCAGACCAACTCAGGGTACCCTCAGAACCTAGATCCACTCTTGGGCCCCAGATCAGCTCTTGGGGTCCCAGATCAGTTCAGGGGCCTCAAGTCAGGTCAGGGGGCAAGATCAAGTCAGGAGCACTAATTCAGCTCAGAAATCCCTCATTAGCTCGGGGGCCCAAGCAGTTCAAAAGCCCCAGAGCTGCTCAAGGGACACCAGATCGGCCCATAGGGCACCAGATCAACCTCGGGGACACACAATCAGATCAATGGTCCCCGACCAGCTCGGGGTCCAGATCAGCTTGGGAATACTAGATCAAGTCAGGAGGCACTTAATCAGCTCAGGAGCCCCATACCATCTCAGGGGCCCTCACCAACCCCCTGTGGGCCCAGCTCAGCTCAGAGCCTGGGAGCTGCTCAGAAAATCACGTAATCAAGCCAGGAGGCCCGGGTCAGCCTAAAGGGCACCATATTAGCCATGGGGCACCTGACTAGCTCAGAGGGAATAAGATGGGCTCAGGAGACACACTGATGATTCAGCAGGCACCAGATCGACTCAGGGGACATTAGTTAAGTTCAGGAGGCAGTATATTTGCTCAGGGTGCACCAGATCGATCAGCGCAGGGGGCAAGTTCAAGTTAGGGGCACTAAATCAGCTCAAGCATCCCTCACCAGCTCGGGGCCCAATCAGTTCAAAAGCCCCCAGA
The DNA here is from genome assembly GCA_034440635.1 of Lepas anatifera. Lineage (NCBI taxonomy): Eukaryota > Metazoa > Arthropoda > Thecostraca > Lepadidae > Lepas > Lepas anatifera. Next base: position 955 of record JAOTON010000356.1, read on the forward strand.
GCTGCTCAGGGGACACCAGATGCCCATAAGGCACCAGATCAGCTTCGGGGACAAACAATCCTTATCAGTGGTCCCCAACCAGCTCGGGAATACCAGATCACGTCAGGAGGCTCTTAATCAGCTCACGAGCCCCATTCCATCTCAGGAGCCTTCATCAGTCTCTGTGAGCCCAGCTCAGCTCAGGGCTTTAGAGCTGCTCATGAAATCACGTAAGGAGGCCCAGATCAGCTTAAAGGGCACCAGATTAGCTCAGGGGTCACCAGACTAGCTCAGAGGGCATCAGATAGGCTCAGGAGGCACCAGATCGACTCAGGGACATTACTGCAGCTCAGGTGGCACAAGATCCCAGTCCTCGGGGGCCAGATCAGCTCCCAGCCCCCCAGACTATGGCAGGAGCCTAAATCCAGCTCAGGGAGCAACATAGCAGCTCAGGGGACACAATATGGGCTCAGGGCCCACCAAACCAGCTCAGGGGCACCAGACCATCAAAGGAGACATCAAATATCAGATGAGGGGCACCTAATCAGCTGAAGAGGCACCATATTGACTTAACCCACGCCCCACCGGGGGTCCGGCGCCACCTTCGCCCCACCGGAAGGCCATCGATGGCCCCCTCTAACTCCGAAAATATGGGCGTTAGCGCAAATCTGCAAAGTGCAATAGAAAGCTTGCGTGAATTCAGTAAGAAATTACTTCGCATGTTTTAGTACTCAGGTCAATGGTTTGACCTCCAGAGGTCAAATTAGGTCAAGATCGGCTATTTTCACTCAAATATGCAATGATTGAGCAAACTGGGCATAACTCTTATGTCATTAGAGCTATTGAGGCCTGGTAAAGTAAATTTGATAGAAAATTGCCAGTACTTTTTCTGCTATGTGGAACGTAAAGACCTCCCGCCAGTGGTTTGACCTCCAGAGGTCACCTCGTGACCTAATATGACTTGAGGTCACGAAAGGTCAGAAAGTGACCTTGCCGTATATCAAATGAACGCCAGTGACAAGACAAACACGATGGTGTTTGTTTCACCGCTCTAGCTTAATTAGGTCAAAAGTTATTGCCAAAATACTGTTTTTGACCTCTGGTGACCTTGGATGACCTTGGAAAAGTCAAAGGGCAAATATGACCCCTGGGATCCGTGAAAGGGTGTCCAAAAACGTTGTTCTGAGCAGTCTGAGTATTTGCAATCATTTTTGTGGCTTTTATATCATGAAACAACTTTTCCCTATGCTTTTCCAATGGGAGGGGTCGCCTCGTGACCTGACCTCAGGGCACGAAATCGAAAAATCCCGGATATACACCTTGTAGACCCTGGAGGGGTTATGAAGTATAGGAAGTTTCAAATCGATCGACTTTGAAATGTAGCTCTTACAGAGCTCTAAAGTGAAGTGAGGTGACCTTGGTTGACCTCGTCTGGTGACCCTGACCTTGGGTGACCCGGGGTAAAAAATTTCAGGGATGATGGGAAAATGATGCAGTGAGAGGTAGAGCCCTCAACTGCGGTGCTGCGCCTCGTCGTTTTTCTGCTATCTCGGAAAACCTTAGGGGGCCATCGATGCGCCCCGGTAAGGGCGAGGGTTAAGAGACAGTAGATCAACTTGGGGAGGCATGAGATCAGCTCGGGGGCCCGAATCAGCCCCATGGGCACTAAAATAGCTAAAAGGACACCAGGCAAGCTCGGAGGCATCAAACTAAATTATACAGGCTCAGAAGGCACACTTCTTTTCTCAGGGGGCACCAGATTGACTACGAGGGCACCAGATCAGCTCAGAGGGCACATGATCAGCTCCAGGGGGACACCAGATGAACCCCACCCGTACGATTATTGGCGACGATAAGGCATTATCTGGAAACGGTTTACGTGCCTATACTCTTCCTGGGTGCTTGGAAAGGCGGCAGAATGCTTTAGCTGTCCAAAAAGGCACTTACTTGTCAAACAATAGTTGAAATCGCTAAATGTGGTCTAGTTCCATCTAGGTCCAACAGCGTAGGGCACTAAATTTCGAGCGGCACGGCCCAAAGGGGGTACACCACCTGGCAATCAAAAGGGCACCCGGCACCGATGGGGGCACGTGCCCCCTGTGCCTCCTGACTGCGGCCCTGGACAGTAGATAAACTACGAGAGGCATTTAATAAGTTCAGGGGGCCCGGATCAGCTCGAGAGGCACTAAAACAGCTAATGGGGCACCAGGTAAGCTCGGAGGCATCAGACTAACTCCAGAGAGCATTATATAGGTTCAGAAGGCACAATTATTTTCTCAGGGGCACCAGATTGACTACGAGGGCATCAGATTAGTTCAGAGGTCACATGATCAGCTCCAGGGGCCAAGAACAGCGCTCAGGGGGCACCAGATGAGCTCAAGGGGCACCAGATTAGCTCCGCCCGTACGATTATTGGCAATGATGAGGCATTATCTGGAAACGGATTACGTGCCTATACTCTTCCCGGGTGCTTGGCAAGGCGACAGAATGTCCCAACTGTCCAAAAAGGCACTTCATTGTCAAACAATAGTTTAAATCGCTAAATGCAGTCTAGTTCTATCTATGCTCAACGGCGTAGGGCACTACATTTCGAGCGGCACGGCCCAAAGAGGGTACACCACCTGGGCTTACCACCCGCCCCGGTGTGCTTCCGAGCCACCTTCGCCATGGTAGGAGGGTGTTCGACCCCCCCCTCGAACTCGGCACCTATGCGCGATAGTGAAAAACGTCGCTGGTGGATAGCTTATACAAATTCATGAAGAAACTATAGGTACCAGCCAATTTTTGCCTCAGGTCAATATTGAGATCATGACAGGTCCAAGAACATTACATATTAGAGATGAGTTTCTGGGTTTTAGTGTCTGATAGAGTTGAGTTAAATTAATTTTTAGGCATCATTCGCTTCCTCTTGTTACGGTGAATTGAATATGATATATGATATGACTATACAAGGTCAAAGCATAAAATAGCCTGACCTGAGGTCAGGTCAATGTCACTATCTAATCTAGCAAAGTCAACATGCACATCAATCAACTCGCAATAACAAACTAAACGCAGGGGAGGAAACAACCTCAAACCTGTCGTCAACCTAATGTCCAACACTGAAAGCTGTCAATTTCATTTTTTCTGGTATGGACAATTATTAAATTACACATAATGCGACAAATATCATTAATCACATAATGCGAAAAATCATTAGTCATCTAGTCTAACGCCCTACCGACTGCGTTACCTGCGGACCGGTAGTTACGCAGGCATAGTTACGTTCGATAATAATTAATAATCAATGAATGAGCCAACGCATCCGACAGAAGTGGGGATGAGTTGGTGTCATCTTGTTTGAGCTGTCGTTGTCCATGCGAGTAACAATTTTTTACTGTCGCTACCGTCCAACGCTGCACTATGGTAGGTTAACAGGCTTGAACGACATGAAAGAATTGAAAAGATAGGCTGGTAATTACATATTTTCTAGGAGCTTTCTTCCAAACGAAAAAAAACGCTTAAAATGGTATTTACTGGCGGGCAAGGAGAGCTCCGCTGACTATTATGGGCCCAGCTGGTCAGAGGGGCTCTGCTGTTTCTAGAGAGCCTAATAGACACAGTGTTCTGCTGGTATCTGCGGGCCTTCAGCAAATAGTTACAGAGAACCATGCTGGATGCAGAGGGCCATCAGGACGCTCCGAATCTGTTTACGAAGTGTCCAGCTGACTAGAATGGGCCCTTCCATTGATAGAGGATCTACGGTCAATTGTGGGTCCAACTGGTTTCACAGAGTCCTATAGTTGAGCCATAATTATTTTTATGTACCATTGGCTTCCTTTCGTTATGGCCAATCGAATACTGTGTAATGTGACTATGCTAGGTCAAAACAAAAAAAATGACCCGACCTAAGGTCAGGTCAAAGTCACCATCTAGTCTAGCATGGTCAATATGCATATTAGTCGATTAAAAATATCAATCCAAACGTAATGATATCAAAACAAAAGGCTTTATCATCATTTCCTGCAAAGTTATTAACCCAAGTCTGAAATGTGCTAAAGCAGCCCCAGAAAACCTCTTAGAGGTCATAGGTCTAAAGTTGCAACATGAACATATAACGAGGCCTAGGATATTATGATTTGGAGAATAAGAAGGTATTCCAAGCGGCATCTACAGAAATAGAGCACTTTTTCGGCCGATTTCCGTTTTCTCGATGTATTCCAATGGCGACGTCATGATCCGTACCTGACACTAGGTCATCGAGATGAGAAATCCCGGAATATATTTTGTAGTACTCGGTGGGCCCATTATGTGGTATGCGTTTCAATCCGATCGATTCACGCTTTCTTACTTATGCCACCTATTTGGGGGTGATGTCACTTGACCTGCACTGGTGACCTGACATGAGATGACCTAACTATAATGTTTTGGAAAAATTGCGGATTGATCAAGAATAAGGTGTGCCAAGTATGGTGGCGCTTCGCACCGCCTTTTTTGCGTGTCATCGAAAAACCTGAGGGGTGTTCAAACACTTCCACCGGGGCTAGGGGTTAAAAGAAGGGACCAGCTGGTTCTACTGGTTGCGGAGATGCCTGTGGGTTAGAATGAACCGTGCTTGCGATACGTAAAATGGGCTATAGAAACTTTATAACCACAAAAAACCTTGCGGGTCACAATTTGTCTGTTGTTTTAAAGCAGCCTACAAGCTACACAGGCCTTTGGTGGACTCGAGGGTCAACAGGGCCCTAGATATCGTCTATAGCACCCGCCCCGGTGGGCCTCCGAGCCACCTTCGCCCTGATGGGTGGGGGTGTTTAAACACCCCTCTCGAACTCGGCCCCTATGCAGGATAGCGAAAAACACGAATGCTGGTGGACAGCTCATAAAAATTCATGAAGGAACCATATCAATCACTTTTTGGCTCAGGTCAATATTGCGGTCATGACAGGTTAAAGAAGATGGTATTTTGAGTAGAATTTTTGGGCTCAAGCAGTTAGGTTTTTTCTTTTTTAGTTTTAAATTTTCATTTTTAGGCACCATTCGCTTACTCTCGTCACAGTAAATTGAATGATGTATAATATGACTATACTGGGTCAAGACACAAAAATTACTTGACCTCAGGTCAGGTTAAGAGCACTTCCCAGCCTAACAGTCAAAATGCTTATCAATCGGCTCGCAATAGCAATCCAAACGTAATGGTATCACATATAAAACCTGTATCACTATTTACTGCTAAGCTATCGACCCAAGTCTGAAAGCTGCTTAACTAGCCCCAGATGACCTATCAGAGGTCACAGGTAAAAATTGCAACATTAACCTGGAAAGATACTGCGATATGGCGAACACGAAGGTTTTCTCAGCTGTGTCTACACAAATGCAACCCAATTCCTGTTTTCCCCATGCATTTCCAATGGAGAGGTCATGAGCCGTACCTGACCCTAGGTCATCGAAATGAAATATCCCGGAATATGCTTTGTAGCACTCCTTGGGGTCATTATGAGGTGTAAGTTGAAGCCCTATAGATTCACCTATTTCTTACTTATGCCACCTTAAACATTTTTAGAGGTGAGGTCACTGGTGACACACTGGTGACCTGACCTGAGATAAGAAAACCTCAAAATTTTGGGAGAAGTTGCGGAATTGATCTAGGATAAGGTGTGCTAAGCACCATATGCGGATCCAGGGGGGGCAAGGGCACGTGCCCCCCGATCAACCCTCGGCGCCCCCTGAAAGGTCGATGGCGCCCCCTGAAATGTCGCTTCCCACCCCCCTAGGATACGAAAGTCGGCGCCCACCGATAGGATTTGGCGCCCACCTGATAGGTTTTGCCGGTCATAAGTGGCGCCCCCTGGTCCGGATGGCGCCCCCCAGGAATGTGCCCCCTCCGATCGGCAATCCTGGATCCGCCTATGCTAAGCACAGCGGCGCTTCGCGCGGCCGCTTTTTCGTGCCGCCGCAAAAACCCGAGGGGGTGTTCAAACACCCCCCCACCGGTGGGGGGAGGGATGGAGGGCCCAGCTCACTAGAGAGGGCCGTTCTGACAATATAGGGCCCTATGGAGAACAGTCGGTCCTACTGGTTCAAAGGCTCATCTGTCAATGAGGGTCTTAATAGTCAGAGTGGGGTCTGCAGGCTAAAAACGTCCCTGGTTGTCACAATTGTGTTCTTAAAGAGGGCCCAGCTATTCAGACAGCCCTGGACAGCTGTTCAGGGTTAGCTATAGCGCTGCTGGGTATTGTGGCCCTGCAAGCCGCAGTGGGCCCTGGTGCCCAAAGCGCCCTGCTGACCATGGTGACTTTATCGGTTGAAAAGGACCCAGCTGACCAGAGCGGGTCCTTCTGTCGATAAAACATCCTGGTGGCCACAGTGTCAAAAGATCCCCGCTTGTCATAGAATGGAGTGCTAGAGAGAGCTGTAGAGGGCCCTGTCAAACATGAAGTTCCACGGCGGGCTACAGAGAATAGAGCAGCTGGGCAGTGCCCCAACATCCTCTCTTTGGCTATGTCTCTGTAGGGTTCCCAGCTGACCAGGGATGACTGATGATGATAGAGAGTCCTGTGGAGAGCAGTTAGTCTTGCTATTTCAAAATTCTTTGTAGTTAAAGAGGGTTCTGATAGTCAGAGTGGGCGCTGTGGACCAGTGATCACAATGCCAGTGGTCAGAGTGGTTCCTGCTAGCCACAATGGCCGTCTCACTTAAAGAGTACCCAACTGGTCGGGCAGGGTCCTGACAGTCATAGCTGGCCCTGCGAGTCGCAGTGGACCCTCCTGCCCAAAGAGCGCTGCTAGCCATAATGGCTTTATCGGTTAAAGAGGACCGACCTAACCAGACAGGGTCCTACTGTCGACAGAGGGCCCTGGGGACCACAGTGGTTCACAGGACCCTCTCTTTCACAGGGTTCTGATGGTAAAAGGAACTTGGCGTGCCACAGAATGGGGTGCCGTGGAGGACTTGAGAAAGCCCTGTATGATATTAAGTTCCACTTTGGGCCACAGAGTATGGTGCGGTAGGGGCAGCGTGTCCTCGAGGGACCCCTCCGGGAGTTCAGGTTCAGTTTATTTGACGAAAGTCCACACAGTCGTGGCCTTTCACTTGTCACGTCAAAATATTAAAACAAATGGGGTTCGTATGGTAAAAGCAGCGAATGAAGCGCCGTAACAAGCTACATACACACATAAGTTCGCAGCACCTCAAGAATAAGATACCGTTCGCCCAATCACACACGCCATAATAAGTATCATAAAATATTAAAATGATAGTAAAAGTTTTAAATGCTTAAATGCTAAAAAGGTAAATGGAAACAAAAACAATAAAATGTCTACAATTGTTCAGCCAGGACTGGTTAGAAACAGTGACTTCAGCGGCGCCTGGAAGGACAGATCAAATGGGTCCAGTCCACAGGAATTCAACAACTGAACACCGCGGTAGTTAATTCTGCGACGGCCAGCTTCGGTTCTGATTTGCGGCAAAGTTAAAAGTTCGGCACGGCGCGTATCATGAGAGTGGAGGACGTTGGCGCGCAGGCCAATTGTATTTACCAGCGGAGTCGGAGCACCTGCCACAAGTACGCGCCGCAGTGCACATACAGTCCGAAAATCAATCATTTGCTTCGCAGTGTGCCACCCTCGCTGAGGCAGTGCATCGGAGATGTGATCACATCGTCGTCGACCAGTCACCACTCTGGCGCAAAAATTCACAATCTTTTGAACGCGATGGACCTGTGTGTTGCAGCAACTTCCGTATACAGATGCACAGTTCTGAACAATTGGCAAAACCAAGGCCTGAACAACAGTTTTCAGTGCAGCGCGCGGCAGTACATGACGGGAGTGACTGAGTGCGACAAGTATGCCAGTACATTTCCGTGTCATAGTATCAATATGAGACTGATAATTTAGGTGCCGATTAATGGTAACTCCAGGATTTTTAGCTAAACGGGTTTCTTGAAAGTTCGAGCCGCAGAAATTTAGTCTTACAGAGGGGAGGCCGTGTAACATAGCTGGGCTACCCAGAATGATTATTTGGGTCTTTCCCGCATTAAGCTTCATTTTGTTGTGGCAACACCACTGGAAGGCAGACTCCAGAGCGGACTCCATGCGTGCGATCAACTGCGGCAAATCACGCTTCTTACCGATAACTAGTAACTGCGTATCATCGCAATACTGAACGACGAGGACATCGTCTCCAACACATAGACTAAGGTCGTTAGCGTAGAGGGAGAACAGGGTGCAACTTAGAGCACCTCCTTGAAATATTTCCATGGGAATGTCACGAGATGACGAGAGATGGCCATCTCCGCCCAGACCGCGTTCTGGAGGGCTTCCGCCAGTACGCATCTGTACCTGCTGAGTATGGCCTGCAAGGTAATTTTCGAACCAGTTGGTACTGATGCCATAGAGAGAGTTTTTCAAGCAATTTCGCATGTGGTATGACATCGAAGCATTTTGGAAAAATCAAGTAGAACCAGAATGGAAATTTCGCCTCTACCGATGGCATGGAGAGCCGCGTCAGTAATGACATTTAAAGCAGTTTCGGTCGAGTGTTGTTTCCTATACCCATGTTGGGCGTCTGATACAAGTCTGTGGTTTTCGAGGTACTCCGCAAGTTGTTTTTGTACGATTAGTTCAACTAATTTGGTAACAGCCGGAAGAATCGAAACAGGTTTAGTATCAGCTGGTACGGAAGCTTTTCTATATTTAGGAATTGGTGTAACCAAAGCATGTTTCCACTCAGAAGGAACACAGGCTGACGTTAGACTCGAATTGACGACGCGCAAAAGAGGGTATCCTACACCAAAGAAGACATTTTGAAGTAGTTCAATGCTGATGCCGTCAACACCCGTAGATTTTGAGGATCGCATAGAAGCGAGAGCAATGCAGAGTGTATCATAGTCAATAGGCTGAATTTCAAATGTGCAGGTCATAACTCGAGGCAGTAGTGTTGGCACCACTGTTGTGGGAGGCGGTACACTGTCAGCAGTGACTTGACCTATCGTGGCGTAGTAGTCATTTAAGGCGTCAGGCGCTACATCAAGTACGCTACACTGCTGCTGCTTGCGGCCTATCACCGGCTGCAGCACGCGCCACAGTCCCCCGCGCCTCCGCCGCTCGATCTCGCCGGTGTACAGTGTCACACAGTGGCGGCGTATAGCGGCCCGGAATAGGCGGTTGATGCGCTCATATTCAATAAGATCACCAGTACCGAGCGCGGCACGTCGAGAGCGCAACAGATTCTGTGTGTCTGCAGACACAGGTGTAACTCTTCGCCTCTGGGATGAAACGTGACGAAGCGGCGCAACAAGATTCAGGTGATAAATGAACGCGTGTCGGAGAGCACGCCATTTAGCAGTGGTGGTGTCAGATAGGAAAACAGATAGGTAGAGGGGGCCACCACCCCAATCGCTTCTCTTTGGCTACGCCTCTGTAGGAGCCCAGATGACCAGAGAGGGCCCTGTTAGCGATGAAGAGCCCTGCAGAGAATAGTCGGTCATACTAGTTCAAGGGATTCTCTAGTTAGAGGGTTCTGACAGCCTAAGAAGGCCCTGTGGGCTAAAACGGTTCCTACAAGCCACAGTGGCCTCCTTACTTAAAGAGGGCCCAGCTGGTTCGTCAGGGCCCTGAAGGTTTTAGCTGGGCCTGCCACACGCAGTGGTCCTCGTGGCCCAAAGAGTCCTGCTGGCCATAGTGGTCTTATCGGTTGAAGAGGACCAAGCTGACCACAGAGGGTCCTACTGTCGACAGAGGGGCCTTAGGGGTGACAGCGGTTTAGAGGAACCTTTGGTAAAAACCCTGCTTGTCACAGAAATGGAGTACTGCAGAGGGATTAAGAGGGACCTGTTGGACATGAAGTTCCACGGCGGTCCACAGAGTATAATGCGGGCGGGTCGCTCTTCGCGCTATCCGCGAGGGGGCCCTCCAGGCTCTCAAGGGGGCCACCGCACCAGCCGCCTCTACTTGGTTACTCCTCTGTAGAGGGCCCAATTGACCAGAGAGGGCCCTGCGGAGAATAGACGGTAACACTAATTCAGAGGCTTCTCTATTTGAACAGGGTCCTGACTGTCAGACTGGGCCCTTTGGGCTAAAATGGTCCATACCAGCCACAACAACCTCCTCACTGAAGGACACAGCTGATCAGACAGGTTCCTGGCGGCTATAGACAGGTCTCTGACAGTCTGCGAGTCGCACTGGGCGCTGTTGCTCAAATAGTCCCGCTGGCCATCGTGGCTTTATCGGTTAAAGAAGGCCTAGCTGACCAAAACGGGCCCTGCTACGGAGAGGGGGCCCAGGCCCCCAGTGGTTCAAATAGCACATTTTTACAGACGGTATAGATGGGCAAAAAGGGCGCTGCCCGTCACAGAATAGAGTGCTGGAGAGGGCTTAAGAGGGCCCTGAGCAGCCCCACATTTGGCCCCACATGAAGCCCCACATTTGGCCCCAGAGCATAGTGCAAGCGGGCCGCGCTTCGCACGGTTTGCGTCTTTAGAGGGAGCCCTCCGGGCCCCAAAGAGGAAGGAGGACGTCCACCCTTGCCGCCCCCCGAATATATTTTGTAGCGCTCGGTGGAACCATTAGGTGATATGAGTTCAATTGGATAGAGTAACCCTGTTGAGGTGAGGTCACTTGACCTCCACTTGACTTGACCTTGACCTCCACTGTCACTTGACCTGGTGATCTGACCTGAGATCACCTAACCTTAAAATTTTGTGTAAAGTTGCAGATGTGATCAAGGGTAAGGTGTACCTAGTACGGTGACGCTTTGCACCGCCGTTTTTTTGCACCGCCAGAAAAATCAGAGGGGGTGTTCAAACACCCCTCCCACCGGGGTTAGGGTTAAGCAACCTGAACATTAGACTGTGTCGTCATGACCATTTTTTCATTTCGTTTGTGATCAAAGACCTTCCTTACTTGACTGACTTATCTTTAAATATATCAAACACACCTGTGTCTCGGCTATATGCATGAGATTTCGGAGCCATTTTTCCGGTTTTAGTCGAGTTTTCCTTCTCAGTCAATGCCTGATTTGCATTATTCTAGGACCAAACGTGCCCAAAAGTTGATAAAGGTCTGGCTGCGCCCCTGAGCTTATAAACATCATTCGAAAGCTCTAAGCTGCTGGAACTAAGCTGAAAGCAGGAACAAACACCGATGAGGTGCTAACCGTTTTGATTTCAGGTCAATAACGAGGTCATCGAAGGTCAAACTGTCTTTAAAAATTGTCTACAGCTTTTTAACGAAAAGGATACGACGAAATGTTATTTCGCAGTGGCGAGTATGATCTACGCATTCAAATGATAGTTATAAAGCATTTCCTAACTCGGCATAAATTTGACCCCACTTGGTGCCCAACTCTGTTGTCGCGTGCTTTATCTGTGAGTTGGCCTTTCCGAGTTTTTCCTCGTATATCACACGACAAATCACTGTAGAATGATTTAGTTATATATTTGGTAATTGTAACAAGCGCCTGAAGGGAAACAAAGTCGAATTCAGTAAACTTTGAAGAAGATTGCCAGAAATGATATAGAGACCTGCTTGCGGCGCGGCACTGTATAACACACTGAACTCCCGCGCGTCGCTCACACTGGCTGTGTGTCGGACTGCGGCGCGTCTCATTGGTCGAGGGGCCCGGCGCGGCGGCGGCCGCGCCGGGGCCGTGCGCGCGGCAGGCCTGCGTGAGGAGAGCGCACTACACTGTCACACTCCAACTCCGTCACAGCTAGATGATTCGGTTCGAAACATAGTATTTGAAATACATTCAAATATGGTTCAAACGTAGAAAATGGTACGCAGGTTTCAACGCCGTTTCTTTCTTTCCGTATCACCAATGGTTCTAGAGGTGGTAGGTTGGGGAGGGGGTCGGTTTGATAGAACCGCTCCCCATGGCGGTGGTTGGTGCGAAGAGTGCCAAGGCGGTGCAGCGTTAGGGTAGAGTTCATGATGTTGGTACCGTCAGGGGTCGTCCGGAGCTAGGGCTTGACCCGGCCAAGACTTTACCGGCACCGACTGGGTCTGTTCCAGAACCTATCCAGAATCGCAAAACGATGTTTAGTCATCGATATTTTGCCTGTACATCCTTAATATTCATATTTTTGCCGGGACCACCTTTTCCAATTCCCGTAACCACACTGGGACAACCTCAAACTTTCCGGTGCCCAGAATTACTTTGCAGAATTACAACCTCCAATATTCACATTGCGTAAAACTTCACTACGAGACGCAATAGTGCTCCTCTGTCCCCGTTGGCCGCTCAACATGGAATGACCTCAGTTTGCCCTATTTACAACCAGCCCCAGGACGAGGCAAATAAAACCCTGAGCATTTCTAATCAAACATTTTATTCAACACATTATTTATAAGTTCTTGCTATTGACCGCCACAAAGGCCGCATCGTCGAGCATTGGTTCTTCGGGTTGTTTTTTCTTCACGTGCAACTTAGTCCAAGCATTTGTGTGATGTGACTTCAAAAAGGTGTTCATATTTCGCAGCACAGTCCTTCTCTGAAATGGTGCAAGATTTATACAGTATGGTTTCCGCAAAGCCTGCCAGGTCCTGCCCCGACCCAGACTTTCTTCTAACATCTCCAACAACCTCATAATACCATGCTTCACGCCGTCCTAATGGACCTGACAAAATAGTCACAATGTTTCCCAAACTGATGTTAAGCGTTAAACAGTTAAAAAAAACGACAAGATAGTTTTTGCATCTGAGGCTCAGACTCAGAAGCATGTGACCTCTGAGGGCAGTGTAAGTAATTTGTAAGAATAATAATGCTCCATCCTCCACAGCCGGTCGTTATCGGTATCATCTGCAAAGGCTCAACTCATCTGCAGCTTAGCACAACTGCGCGAAGGGTCACACAACTAACCAACACCTGCCAGAGCAACAGGTCACCTGACTGGGATGGTAAAAATGTTTAATGCCGAATCATGTATGTGCCTTTTTGGTGTGATTTTGGTGTTTATACTGACGAATGTGCTTTGTCATCGAAACATCTATAATATCAAAAATATAAATATAAAGTAAATTAAAACAAGTCTAAGTCTCTTCCATATATAATGTATGATGGCCTGTTATGAACAAAAATCTATTTAAAAAATAATGATATTCAAATACCACTTCCACCGACCTGATTGTAATGCAAACCTGGTAGCGACACGACAGATCAATGCTGATTCTATTCGGAATGACATAGAAAGCAATAGTTTCACATCGCTAGTCCCAGGGACCTACCACTTCTACATAAAAATATGCCCCGCAAAACAAAACGGGAAATAAAGAGCATACACCAACTGCCTCAGGATTATTTCAGGCGTAGTACCAAAATTTGAAACACTGCCATACCCGAAAGGACTTATGAACACAACGCATCCATAAATAGAATAAAAGCACCCACACTCACCACAACTCACGATACCAACAACCAAAAAACCTCTTCCTCACATGTAGACACATCCAGTTATTCTTTTGGCCAGTAGAAGTTTTAAGTTAACCCCATTATCCTTGTAAGTTAAAGGGCCGAGATTCTTCCCTACATCCATTTCACCTCGCCTGAGGTTGGCGCTGGCTTGGGAATATCCGTAGTGACCTGTGGAAGCACGGCTGTGTCAATGCCAGCAATACAAAGAGGCCGGTCGCAGTTCGTGTCGAACACAGAGGGGTAGAAATGTTGGTAGGATACCCACGCTACAGCAGCGCCGAGACTGGTCCCCACCGCAACGTCTTGCCAGTGGTGATGGTAGTCACAGGTGCGCGATATAGCGATCAAAGACGCAATCAACAGAGGCAGCAGCACTAGAAGCTTGTGTGACTGTCTCCTGCCCCGGTCGGTAAAAGTGCCCAGCTTTCCCGATAAATACAAAAACACAAACATGGCTAGGCACCAAGAGAAAGACGAATGCCCGCTTGGGAAGCTTTTCCGTCCGTCGGCGAGGGTTTGCGAGTCTCCGGTGCAGGGTGAGCTGACAGAGCCTCCCTCCGGGTGGCAACGGGCCACGAAGTCAGGCCTGGGTCGGCCAACAGCAAGCTTCACGCTGTTGGTGATGATGCCATTCAGAAGAAGTGCCAACGATACGCAGAGACCTGATTCCCGCAGGTCGATCCAGTCTTTGTTGATGAGGAAGCAGGCACCGATGGTGACCACCGGTACAGCCCACACCAGGAACCACAGAGCCGACGACGGTACGTAGCTGTCGGTTCGCGGGTAACTGTAGAGCCAGGCCTCCTCCGGCTGGATCTCGCGCACAAACGGCTCCGTCAGCTCCAGCTTCAGGAACACCAACAGAAGAAATATACGCACACATACTTCAGCGGCGAAAAAGCGCGTGGAAAACTCAGGCCGCACATTGAATGGAGGCTCCATCTCTGAAGCTCGTAGAAAAAATGTTCAGAAGATGCCCAGCCGACTAAACTGAAGGCAAACTAGCCAGTCATTAGTTTGTAGTCGATGCTGTGTCGGTGGCTGTGCCGATGCCGTTATCTGCAAAACAGCAATTCTATTTTCAAACTGGGGTAGAACACGATGCTAAATCACAACAAAGCTCGATGCCAGTTTCCCTTCACTTGAGCAGACAACTTGCTACAACCTAGATCGTATTTACTTCTACCGCAAATAAAGAGGCTTAATCTGGAACAACCACATAATGAGGACGAGCGGAAATGGAGACTTGTTACCTTTAGCAAAAGAAAATTAAAAGAAACGAAATATTGGACTTATCGGCCATTTTCCAGCAATAATAAGATCGCATTCATTACTTTCATTAAACATGTCCCAAAAACGCTTCAACCCAGAATTGCACCACTGTGCCTTATTTCCATCAATCCTGACGCGCAAGAAAAACCTTATACGGCGGAGGTACAAAAACATCAATGAGTGTTCTTCAAGGAGTGGAGCAAAACTGTGAACACCACAATGCATTAATTCAGGGGCGTATCCAGGATTTCGCTCAGTCAGGGGGGCGGCGGCCAAAAAGGGCCCCTGAAATTCCGCCAAAGGGGCCCCAAAAAATGTCGGCAAGCAATAAAAATAAAAAAACGTTCACCGCGGTTTTGGCGTCAATTGATCTAAAGAAGGTCGCTTTAAACCAGAGCGACCCCAAGATATCGCCATGACAAGTAATTTGTGTGCCTACCAAATTACTTCAGAGCCAATCGTGCTCGAAAAGCAAAAATGGCCGAGTGTATTTCTTCCTCTTCGGAAGAAGCTTCTTTCAAAGATAGATAGATTTCGGGTTATTCCACTGAGGAGCATAATTATGCGTAGAAAATTTTGTCATTAATATATCTCCTCAAATACGGATCGATAATAAAGCAAAAGAACAAAAATTATTCTGAAATTTGGTGAAATCTGAAATTCCAGCTCTCAGCTTACATTATAATCAAGAGCTTCTCCAATCAATAAATTTCATGAAGATTCTGAGGAAGGGCTGTGTCCGAATACAATTGCACTGTTTTTGCTATTTTATCCCTTGCCCCGGTGGCGGGTACGAGCCACCTTCGCCCTGGTGGGGGAGGGCTAAAAAAGACCCCCACGATCTCAAAAACTAAGAGAGCTAGAAAAAACGCAAAACGGCAATCGAAAGCTCTTCGAAAATGATATCGAAAATACGTCGCTCATTTTTCTTGTCAGGTCAATATCAAGGTCACCAGAGGTCAAAATAGGTCAAAATCGCTAATATGAGGTGTACTAAGAAAACCTCATATATCTCAGAAGCTATGATAGCTAGAAACATTTTTCTAACACCATTCGAAAGCTCTTGAGATGCACTTTCATTACAGTGGCATTCATTTTCGTGTCAGGTCAAAGCCTAGGGAGCTACAGGTCACTAAATATTGGGCATATTCTTGGGAATGTCCATAGCCACCCATGCATAAGGGCGTTTACTTTTTCGCTAATAGCTTCCAAACCAAACAAGATACAGCCATGGTTTATGAACCATTGCATCCTCTCGTCAATACGAATCGAATGATATATGATATTGCTATGCCAGGTCAAATTTAAAAATTTGACTTGACCCAGGTCAACGGTCTGACCCAACTTGACCTGGTATAGTCATGATGTATATCATTTGACTTCCAGTGACTATACAAACACTTTGGTGACAAAATAAAAGCTCTATCCTAGTTTATTCAAATTTTATAGAGGAAAACACCAAAAAATGCTTATTTGACCTAAGGTGACCTTTTAAAGGTCACATGTCAAAAATTTCGGCATCAGCATCAGAAATGGGCTAAAAGCAAGTCGCAACCGATGTTTGAAGTTGATTCCATCCATACTTACTGAGAAAAGCTCATTTCGTGATTTTCCCCACGTATTGACAATGGGGAGGTCATGCTCTGCACATGACCTTAGGTCACCAATATAAAAAATCCCGGAACAAATGTTGTAGCTCCTGGTGGGCCCAATATGTGGTATGAGTTTCAACTTGATCGATTAACCCTTCTTTAAGGTGTAAAAATGATGAAGGAACAGCCAGACCAGGTTTGGCGGCGCTGCGCGCCGCCGTTTTTTGGTCACTTCGGAAAAACCCGAGGGGGTCTAAAAAGACCCCCCACCCGGGCGAAGGTTATGCATCCAGGATTCGAGGATGCAAGCCAATTAATAACTTAAGTTCGATGCCTGGCGCCTGCCACATATGGTGATTATGCAAATGAAGCGTTTTACGTACAGCGGCAGCCCATCGTTCGAAGCCCTCGCTCACGGCACTTTTCCCCTGGCCTTAGCGACCTGGACCTCAGTTGAAAGGCCCTCAGGCATCCGCAGATATCTTACAGCCTTGTGTTTGACCTGTATGGAGCGGTAGTACACCATGGCAGCCCCCAGATCAGTCACTACACTGAATTCTGCTGGAACCAGTCGGAGGCTGGTTGGTGCCACATTAACGATGCCTGTGTCAAGGAAGTACCGGCTGAGGAAGTGAAGAAGGCAGCAGCGTACGTGCTTTGTATGCCAGAAATGCTGTTTAGTTCTTGTAAAGTGGTTTTCTTTCAATTTTTCAATGGCAGAATGTGGCGTTAAATAACTTAAAATTTCGCAATACAATGATGAGACTCAGGTGATCACAGGTGGATGGCCCATAAAAATCCATGACGAAACTGCATTGGCCACTTTTTTGGGTCAGGTCAATATTGAAGTCCCCACAGGTCAAGAAGGTGGCATGTTAGGGAAGAGTTTCTGGGTTCTGGTGTCTGATAGAGTTCAGTTATAATCATTTTTAAGCACCATTTCGATTATGCACCTCGTTACCGCCAGTCGAATGATGTATAATACAACCATACTAGATCAAAACATAAAAATGACCCGACCTAAGGTCAGCTCAAGGTGGCCATCTAACCTAGCATCGTCAATATTCACATTTTAACCAAAACAGCAGATGTTGAAAGGTGAATACCTCTCAATCGCTGTTATACAACAGTCAATATGCATATTATTTGCTTCAAAATAACAATCCAACGTAATGGTATCACAATATTAGCTATATCCGAATGTCCTGCACAGTTATTGACCGACGTCTGAAACCCTGTTTAAGTGGCCCCAGATGACCACTCATAGATCACAGACCCAAACTTGCAACATGAGCCAATAAAAGGGCCTAGGATACAATGATTTGAAGAATGCGAAGGTATTCCAAGCGGTATCTACAGAAAGAGCATTTGTCGGACAATTTCTGTTTTTTCCATGCATGTTAAGTGGAGAGGTCATGATCCGTGCCTGACCCTATGTCATCTATATGAAAATTCCCGGAATATATTTTGCAAACATCGATGAGTTCACTATGTGGATATGTTTCCATTGGATAGATTCACCCTTTTCTTCCCTATGCCACCTTGAGCATTTTTACAGGTGAGGTCAACTGACCTGTACTGGCGAACTGACCTGAGATGACCCAAAGTTAAAATTTTGGGGAACGTTGCGAAATTGATCAAGAATAAGCTGTGTCAAGTATGGCAGCGCTTCCCGCCGCCGTTTATTCGTGCCACCGGAAAAACCCGAAGGGGTGTTCAAACACCCCCACTGGGGCGAGGGTTCAAAGGAGGCACCAGCTGGTTCTGCTGGTTGTGGACAGCCCTTTGGGTTACAATGGACCATACTGGCTGTAGGCTAGATGGGTTACAGAGGCATGATAACCACAAAACATCTTGCGGATCACAAATTGTCTGCTGTTTTAAATGAGTCTACAAACTACACAGGTCCTCGGTGGATTTAGAGGGCCAAACGGGCCCTCGGCATCGTCTATAGAAGGCCCAGCTGTCTAGAGAGG
Source organism: Lepas anatifera (assembly GCA_034440635.1). Taxonomy (NCBI): domain Eukaryota; kingdom Metazoa; phylum Arthropoda; class Thecostraca; family Lepadidae; genus Lepas; species Lepas anatifera. Next base: position 19,163 of record JAOTON010000356.1, read on the forward strand.
CCCTTCTGACGATATAAAGCCATGCGGAGAACAGTGGATCCCACTGGTTCAAAGGCTCCACTATTAACGAGGGTCTTGATAGTTGGAGTGGGTCCTACAGTCTAAAAACGTCCCTGCTTGCCACATGGATTCCTATTTAAAGAGGGCCCAGCTGTTCAGACAGCCATGGACAGCTGCTTAGGGTCAGCTATAGCGCTGCTGGCTATCGCTGACCCTGCAAGTCGCAGTGGGCCCTGGTGCCCAAGGTACCCTGCTGACCATGGTGGCTTTGTCGGTTTAAGAGGACTCAGCTGACCAGAGCGGATCCTACTGTCGACGAGGAGCCTCTTTCAGAGGTTTCTGATGGTCAACAGATCCCCACTTATCACAGAATGGGGAACTAGAGAGAGCTTGAGAGTGCCCTATCTAAAATGAAGTTCCAAGACGGGATACAGAGAATAGTGCAGCTGGGCAGTGCGTCCTCCAGGGGGCTGCCGCCCCAACATCCTCGCTTTGGCTATGTCTCTGTAGGATCTCCAGCTGACCAGAGAGGTCCCTGATGACGATAGAGAGTCTTGTGGAGAACAGTCGGTCCTGCTAGTTCAAAAGCCTTTGTAGGATCCTGATAGTCAGAATGGGCGCTGTGGACCAGTGACCACAATGCCAGTGGTCAAAGTGGTTCCTGCTAGCCACAATGGCCTTCTCGTTTAAAAAGGGCCCAGCAGGTTCGACAGGGCCCTGATGGTTTTAGCTGGCCCTGGGACTCAAAGTGGGCCCCGCGGCCAAAAAAACCCTGCTGGCCAAAGTGACTTTATCGTTAAAGAGGGTCCACCTGACCAGACAGGGCCCAGATGTCGACACAGGGCCCTGGGACCAGGTAGTTCAGAGGACCCTCTTTTAAAAGAGTTTCCATGGTTCAAAGGGCTTTTCTTGTCACAGAATGTAGTACTGTGGAGTGCTTGAGATGGCCCCGTCTGATATGAAGTTCCACGGCAGGTCAGAGTACGATTGGGTAGGGGCAGCGCATCCTTGAGGGGCCCTCAGGGGGGCCACCGTCCCAATCACCTCTCCTTGGCTACGCCTCTGGAGGGGCCCTGCTAGTTATAGAGAGCCCTATGGAAAATAGTCGGCCATACTAGTTCAAAGGCTTTGCTAGATAAATAGGGTCCTCACAGTCAGAGTAGGCCTTGTGGGCTAAAACGATACCTGCAAGTCACAGTGGCCTTCTTACTTAAAGAGGGCCCAGCTGGTTCGACGGGGCCCTGAAGGTTTTAGCTGACCCTGCGACTCGCAGTGGGCCCCGTGGCCTAAAAGCCCTGCTGGCCATAGCGGTATTATCGGTTGAAGGTGGTCTGGCTGACCAGAGATAGTCCTACTGTCAACGAGTGCCTTGGATGGGGGGGGTGTGATAGTGGTTTAGGGGACCCTGTGGTAAAAAGCCCTACTTGTCGCAGAAATGGAGTACTGGAGAGGACTTAAGAGGGCCCTGTTGGGCATGTAATTCCACGGCAGGTCACAGAGTATAATGCGGGCGGGCCGCGCTTCGCGCTATCCTCGAAGGGCCCTCCGGGCCCTCAAGGGGGCCGCCGCACCAGCCGCTTCTACTTGGTTACTCCTATGTAGAGGGCCCAGCTGACCAGAGGGCCCTGCGGAGACTAGACGGTTACACTAGCTCAAAAGCTTCTCTAGTTAAACATGGCACTGACTGTCAGACTGGGCCCTGTGGGCTACAATGGTCCCTACTAGCCACACAGCCTTCTCACCGAAAGAGGACCCAGCTGGTCAGACAGGTCCCTGGCAGCTATAGACCGGGATCTGACAGCCTGCGAGTCGCATTGGGCCCTTTTTCCCAAATAGTCCCGCTAGCTATCTTGGCTTTATCGATTAACAGGGTCTATCTGACCAAAATGGGCCCTACTTTGGATAGGGGCCCTGACCACCAGTGGTTCAAGGGTACCTCTTTACTGACGGTTTTGATGGGTAAAAACAGCCCTAATTGTCACAGAATAGAGTGCTGGAGATGGCTTAAGAGGGCCCTGTCTGGTATTAAGTCCCACATTTCGCCCCAGAGCATAGTGCGAGCGGGCCGCGCTTCGCGCGGCCGGTATCCTCAGGGGAGGGGGCGGCCGCCCTAGCCGCCCCCTTGGCTACGCCCCTGCATTAATTCCTCATATGATAGGTGTGTTAAAGGCCAGCTTGCGATGGTTTGGACAATGTTAGGAGAGGCCTGATTATTTTTGGGTAGTTGACCAGGTTCCATATCGTCATGAAAAAGATAAACCTATTACCATTATGTCAATATTGCAAACGAACAATACTCGTTAAATCGTCATTAAAAATGCTCACTCCACTTGAAAAATATCGAGGGAAGAAAAATTGTCGATTGAGAACTAAATAAATACATAATCAAATGTAAGCAACTGCAGACCCAGACGGGCCCGCACAGAACGTTGCAACGGGGTCACCTGACACTCAAGTTTAGTGTGAACGAGCTCCCACAATATACTGAATGTAGAATTAATTCAACTTTATTTATTCTCTTGTTCGATTATTTTTCTCATTCAATGTGGACGGAAAGGATGAGCCAAGCAGTTGTTAAGCTCTCCGATCTTCCAATTCGCACTATCGTGACCTATAAGCGATTGGTGTCAACAGGCTACCGACAGATGATGGACGGTGGGGGGCTTGGTGGCTGTGGGCGTACTGTGCGTGGTAAGTGCATGTAATGCACTTTTTAATCAGCGTCTATTTTTTACCTGTGTCTATCGAAAAATATGTATGGTTACAAGTCTTCTGATTTTCAGAAACATATTGATGTAATGTACCCTACACATCAAAATTAACAGAGAAAACAGTCAGGTATATTGGCTCCTATGCAAGATAATGAAAACATGAACTGTGGTATCGGCCATGGAAAATGATAATCAAACGTTACTGGTCACTTTTTTGAGTCACATCAATACTGGGGTTATGACAACTAAAAAGGAGGTGACAGGTTATGGACAGGTCTTTAGCTCTAGGTTGTTAATGAGGGTTGAGTTTGAGTCAATTTCTAGGCATCATTAGATTCCTTTCATTATGATAAATTGAATTAAGTAAATATGACTATCCTATGAAACCATGTTGTAACAACCAGACCAAGGTAGGCATTTTACTTATTTATCTGGGGTCTCAGTCCATACATACATTTCACGACATAGGCAAATGGATGACACACAATGTGAACATGTAGGTTAATAAATAGGTGAGAAGTAAAAACGTGAGCAAGGCATGAGATGACAGGCGCGGTGAGCAACTCCACAGTTATAGGTTTCCCGATGGGTGGTGCAGAAAGGCATCTGTGCGTGGAAAACCCTCGTAAAAAGAAAAAGACGGAATCAGGGGAAAAATAAAGAAATAAGCAAATTGAAAAATAAATTAATGCGTTAGTGACTGACTCCACCTAACCCATATCAATCCCGGCGAACATCGAGCGGCTACACCGCTCCAGCAGCGCCAACTAGCGCCCAAGCACCAGTGCCGCCCAGCGGCCATGCAACAACCGCGACCCACTGGCCACCGCGGCCACTGGGTCTTAAGGAAGAATAAATTTTTGGGAGAAAAAATAGAGCCTAGTCATTATCAACTCAGTCTAAAGTAGCTTAAACCCAACCTTGTATCAGACAAAATTAAAACATAGTAAGATCAGAGTTTAAACTGGCACCAAAACTACAGAATACATGCAAAACCAAATTGTCTACCAAACTAGACAGAAAAACAGGCACTACACAAAATTAAAACTAGCACCAAAATGTAAACTGGAGGCTTATGTTACATGAAGCATCCCATGATTTTTTATCTTCTTTTAAATCTTAAGTGCTTACTTTGAGCTGGAAAATTGTAGGGCTGCTCTTTGCCGGCCACAGCCAATGTAACTGAATGCATTTCAAGTTTGGTTCAGCAGCAGTAAACACTAAACAGCCAACACATGACGAATCGTGGATGTTTTCTATGTGCAGCACCATTATCACTATTTTTCACCACTGCCCTTGTGTCCTTGACAGGAGTGATGGGCACAGGAGATCTATGCACTATTATCTGAAAACTTTTGGTTATAATTTAAAAGGGATTAGGGGCAAGTGGGGAGATTCTTTTCCTTTCACAAAATACTGCAATCAGTTAACAATTCTTCACATTGTATCAGTGGGGGAAACTATGGTCATTGTTCCCAAGAATGGCTACGTTCCCAACAATGGAAACAATGACCCATATTTGGAAACACATTTTCCATTGTACATTCAAACTGGAATCCCACACAGCTTGAAACGAATAACGACCTAAATCTACCGAATTATTTTAATATGTCAGTTCCCTGCATTAAATATGAATGACGGCCCTAGGCGGATCCAGTGGGAGCAAAGGGGCGCGTTTGCCATAGGCGGATCCAGGAGAGAAAAGGGGGCATATCCCCCAATCGAGCCTCGGCAAATGGTCACGGCAAATGGCAAATGGTCATCCCCAGAAATGGCCACGGTACCCCCCTGAAATCTCACTTCCCCCAGGATGCGAAAATCGGCGCCCACCGATAGGATTTTGCACCCACCTGATAAGTTTTGCCGGGCAAAGGTGGCGCCCCCGCGGAAAGGTGCCCCCCCGATCGGCAATCCTGGATCCGCCTATGATAGCAGCCCAGGAAAAAGGTCTACCCCTGCAAGAAGCAGTCTCAAAGGAGTGGAAGGGGCCATAGGCGGATCCAAGTTTTCCAAGGGGGGACGTCGAAAGGGGTCGTCATACGAGCAGGGGGTGTCAAATTTTGTCGCAGAGTCACCAATTCTCACATCAAAAGGCAGTGGTGTACCCAGGTTTTCATCGTGGGGAGGGGGGCTAGGGGCTCAAGCCTCTCCCGCCATTGCCTTCCATCAATCTCCGCGTATGTTTTTACTACATGCACTCTGATATCTTGAGGGGGAGCTTGAGACCCTAGGCAACACCTATCATGTGAGCGCAAAATCCCATCGGTGGGCGTTGATTTTCGTATCCTGGGGGAGGAGGGGGGTGGGAAGCGACATTTTAGGGGGCGCCATCGACCGTTCAGGGGGGTGCCGTGGCCATTTCAGGGGGCGCCAAGGGTCAATCAGGGGGGCACCAAGGGTCGGTGGGGGCCAATGGTCGATCGGGGGCCGAGGGTCGACCGGGGGGAACGTGCCTGCCCTTTGCCTGCCTGGATCTCCCTATGAATGAATCACTCCACTAAATATCGAGTTGATGCAGTGGTGCACCATAAATCATCAAAACACTACAGAATAATTGAACAATCTGAGGGACGAAAACTGCAAGAACTAAAAACTTTCTGATATAAATCAATATAAGACAGCTTAGGAAATGCGAAAATACCACTTTTAAGCACTACTTACTTCCTAGACGGACGAAAGGCACGGTTTTCGTCTCTTTCCTCATTCTTCAGGCACATCATGGGCAGCAACTTTGTGACGCTAATAAAAATATGTTTGCATTCTACAATTTTGAAATTTTGTTTTTACTCTATTATTTTTCATTAACTTTCCCCAAAAGTTATCTAAAAAAATAATATATGTCTGGTTGCACAGTTTTAGAGCAATCTTTTCATCGTTCTTTGCTGTTGGAGTTAAATCAGACAGAGTAGACGACTATTTGAGGGAGCGTTCAACGACAGATTTCCTAACTCAAAGTAGAACCCCCTCAAATTTTAAGATGAGTTGAAAATGACCAGGTAGAAATATTCCCTTTATCTTTTCTAGATTCCTGTTGTGTTTTCTGAAAACATCGTTCTGGGCGTTCCCATCCTTGGGAATGTGTGTTTCCATTTATGGAACAAGCATTTCCAAATATGGGTCAATGTTCCCATTGTTGGGAACATAGTCATTCTGGGGAATACTGACCACAGTTTTCCCCACTGCTATAAGTGCCAAGCAGAACAGCAATAGCCATTACTTCACCTGCTTGCTGATTCCCTTTCTACCAAGAACGATTGGTATTGGTGAAGCAGATGTCACAGGAAGATGCCAGATCGTCACCTTGGGAAATGTTTTCAAATTATCCCCAGATTCGCATTGGGAAATGTTTTCAAAATATCCCCAGGTTCTGAAAGAAATCCCCAGAGGCGAAACAGATGGAAGGAGGAAGAGTTTGCGCAGTGTAGTGTGGTGCCCAGAGGCGCGCTTAGACTCTGGAAACAGGGGTGATATCCAAGGGACCAGGGCGTACTTAAACTACAACTCGAAGGCGTAGACGGATACATGATCACGGCGTCCCCTGAAAGGGCGATGGTGCCCCTGAAATGTTGGCTTCTCACCCCCCCCCGACGCGTAAGTCAGCGCCCACCGATAGGATTTTGCGTCCTCCTGATATGTTTTGCCAGTCAAAAATGGCGCCCCCTAGTCCGGATGACGCCCCCCCGAAGGTGCCCTCCCCGATCGGAAATCCTGGCTCCGCTTATGCTTGAAGGAAGGAGTTTTTGCGCTGTGACGCGTCCAAGTGACCAGAGGCGTATTACCTCTCGGAATCAGAGTCTAGAGGGTATAGAGGCGCGCTCAGACGGCGGGAAGGGGTTCCAGCGCTCAAAAGCATATCCAGACACGGGGATGATTATGACAGTGAGCGGCGGCCTAGACCAACAGCTAGAAATTCGGGCACAGATGGCAGGGGGTGCTCAGATAGCTGGAAAGAAGGGTGCGTTGGGCAGACACATTCAGACAGGAGGAAAGGGGACGTGGTGCTCAGATGCGTACCTAGACGTGGGGATAATTTTGTTAGTGAGCAGACGCTTACTCAGTCTGCTGGGAACATGGGCAAACGGGGCAAGGGCGTGTTTAAATTTCTGGAAAAGGGTCTGGATCCCCAGACTCAGTGAAATAACAAAGGGCGTATTCAGACAACGGGGAAGACGAAGGTTTAGCGTAAAGGTGCACTCAGTCAGGTGAGCATACGTGTATTCAGACCTCTGGGAATACGGGCTAGTGAACAAAGGCGCGCTCAGTCCGCGGAGAAGGAGTTGCGGTGCCCAGAGGTGTATCCATACTCGGGCATGATGGTACCAGTGAGCAGAGTCGTACACAGGCAGCTGAAAATAGGGGCAAAAAGGGCAGGGGCGTGCTCAGAATTCTGACAAGAGGGATGATATCCCTAGACTCAGGAAATGGCCAGGTGTCTACTCAGACAGCTGAAAAGAGGGAGGTTTTGTGATGAGATACGCGAAGGTGGCAGAGGCGTGCTCAGACTTCTGGAAATAGAAAGTTAAGTGGATAGAGGCGTGCTCAAGCAGCGGGAACTGGGTGTTCGGTGCTCGGAGGTGTTTCCATATATGCTCGCCGGTGCTCGCCGGTGCCTTATATAAAGTAATCGAGCATATCACGATGTTTGAAATAAACCCTCTACCGAATCTTGCGTTCGCCACGTAAATTTCAACAAATTGCATAAGGATCATGCGAAAAACGTTATTGAATATTGTACACAAATTGCATATGGAACAAATTGCATATGAATCATGTGAAAAACGTTATTGAATATTGTACAAAATTATATAGGTATTGTAACCCCTAAGCAGATGTTGTAGGTCGAGACATGTTTTTCATTTGCGTGTCAATGGTGCCTAGGGCGGAGGGTTTGAGGCGGGGTGACCTAGTCAGAGGTCACACCACCGCTGTGCTTGCCCTGATTGGCTGACCGCCGGTCACCTGACTGGGCAGTGACGGGGAGTCGCCGCGCGGGTGGAACCGGCGGGGAGTTGGAACGAGATCGCAGTGTAAGGAGGATCGTGCTGTTGTGTGAGGGTTAACACACACATTGACGGGGGTTTGAGCCACCTTTGCTTTGACGGGGGCAGGTACCCTCCCTCCGAGATCTAGCTTTCTAGCTGTCTGAGCACGCCACTTATCACATGGGCGCGTCCTACAAGTGTCTGAGCACATACACGGATCCAGGATTGCCGCTCGGGGGGGCACCTTCCCGGGGAGGGCGCCATCTGGACCAGGGGCGCCACTTTTGACCGGCAAAATCTATCAGGTGAGCGCCAAATCCTATCGGTGGGCGCCGATTTTCGCATCCCTGGGGGGGGTGGGGAGCAACATTTCAGGGGGCGCCATCGACCTTTCGGGGGCACCGTGACCATTTCAGGGGGCGCCGAGGGTCGATGAGGGTGTACCTGCCCCCTTGCCCCCTGGATCCGCCTATGCCTGAGCATATCTCTTCGCAACGCATCCCTCTTTCCAGCTGTCTGAGCTCGCCCCTTGCATTTGCAACCCAATCCTCAAGTGCCTGTGTACGCCTCTGCAAAGTAGCCCCATCATTCCCGTGTCTGGATATGCTTCTGTGCGCTGAAACCCCTTCCCACCGTCTGAGCACACCTGTAACTACATCCCTATTCCGAAAGGTCTGAATACTCCTCTAGTCACTTGGAGGCGGCTCTGTGCCAAAACTCAATTTCTAGCTGTCTGAGCACGCTACTGATCACATGGGCGCGTCCCACCACAAGTGTCTGAGCATATCTCTTCGCACCACATCCCTCTTTCCAGCTGTCTGAGCATGCCCCTTGCATTTGCACCCCAATCCTCAAGTGCCTGTGTACGCCTCTGAAAAGTAGCCCAATCATTCCCGTGTCTCCATTTGCTTTTGGCGCTGAACTCCCTCTGCTGAACGCCCTCTCACCAGGGGTATGAGCACGCCTCTGGGGATTTTCATCAGAATATTGGGATATTTTGAAAACATTTCCCAAGGTGACGATCTGGAATCTTCCTGTGACAACTGCTTCACCAATACCAAATGATTTTGCCCATCTCTCCCCTCATTTTTTGACACCAATGACATAAGGTTGGATAATATGCTGTGCTCTACCATTCCATCAATAAATCGAAAATTTCAGTTGGCATCTTGAGGTTAAGCTAGAGACACAGCAGAGGACAAAACAAAAATTTTTACAATTTACTTTTGAGAGAAAGATTATTACACACACTTTAGGCACCTTTGACCACTTTGGCTTCTTCTGTTTATAAAACAAGCTAATATTACAGCCTGCTCCAGTTTATGGGGAGTGTCCCCATCTTAAAATGGCTTTTTGACTGAGGTAGCAGTTGAAGAGCATACCAAGAAACCACTTTTGGCATCTCATTTCACCCAGAGATCTCAGTATAAAATATATGCACTCTTATGGGCACAAAATTATGGCAACAACACAATACCAGTCATCCAAGAATTCCCATACCTGAAGGTATGATAACTTCACTTATAAAAACCACATGGAACCACTTATAAAAGCTGTTACAACATGTACAACTTTGTCTCCGCTACTTTGACTTAGAAGCCAAGCAAGGGCTGAGGGTATACCTATCTTGGAGCTGGGGCAAGGGTCAAGCAGATCCGAAAGTTTTTAAGCCTTCCCAAAAACCGTATTGCAGTTTAAGTAGGCCAGATTATGTATATACATCCTTGCAACTACTTAAATCCGTCCCGAATAAGCATACCTAGTTTTATGGCAAGCGTCACGGGACCTGTGCTGTTGTGCACCTCGAACACTTGATGGAAACACGGCAGCAGGGCGTCCTGAAGCTCAGATGTGCACGCCTGCATTCATCTCTCTATTCGATACACATATTTCCCTAAATCCCCCTTTTAAAAGCATTCTACACGACGGCACCAGTCATGCATGCCCTTCCGCCTACCCGCAGCTGTCTCTTGCTACTCGTCTTTGTCGTTCGTCGTCCACCTTCTTCTTCCTTTGTTGTTGTTGTAAATAAGCAAGAAGGGAGCCCTATGGAAACGCCCACAGTTAAAAACGCCCACAAATTGATTCGACCACACAACGTAAGACCCACGGCTTTAAACGTCCAAACTAAAACTGTCCACGGCTTAAATCGCCCACAAATTGAAATACCCACGGATTAAAGGGCCCACAAATGCTCCCATAAGGGGATTTCAAACCACCCACGACTAAAAACGCCCACACATTAAAATACCCACATTCAAATGCTTAAAGCGCCCACAACTCAAAAAGGCCACGAAGCAAATCACCCACATAACTGTGCGTCATATCACGTGCTCAATAGTATATGAAAATGCCGCTAGGTGGCTAGCAAAGCTCTCATGGGAGTGCACGACGGGATAGGTATTTGGATATTTGTGTAAAAAAAATATGCTGCAAAGGTAAAGTACTCCAAGGCGGATTTGTGCCGCAGGTTTTCCCGCGCTTTCGCAAGGGCAATGAAAACACAGAAGGGTTCGATGACCCTGTTTGCGCGGGATCCATGGGCGTATTGAGAATTTGTAAAGAGGAGGGTTGGTTCGTTAGGCTTTGTTGGGATGATGTACCTGAGCCAGAGAGCGCAGTTCTTAACCAGGTACCTATAAGGGTGCCCTGAGTCAGGGGCGGACGCAGATCCGAGTTTTTGGGGGGGGGCAAAACCCATGTCTATCTCTCCTCTTGGGGAAGGGGGATTGGGACGTGCGATTTTTTTTAGATACCACGTGGGGAATAACGGCGTTATATTTTTGGCGGGGGAACGTGGGACGCAAAGTACAGCGCGGCTCCGACGCGACCTACCCCAGAGTCCACTGCGAAATCGACGGCGGCGGCGTCGGGGGGGAGGGGCGGCGGCGGCGTCGGGGGGGGCGACGGCGGCGGCGTTGGGGGGCGAGGGGACGGCGGCGGCGGCGAGATGGCGCTGAACAGACCTAATATAAGCTACCTCTCGAATGCATGATCGCTACCCTGGGGGATTTATTTTTACTCTATTTCCAGCTGGGAGCAGATTCTGCCCACCTCTCAGGTTTTTCCATAGTATCTCCGCAACGGTTTGAGATAGGCTCTTGAAATTTGGTGACTTTTCTTACAACTAAGTAGCACATATTCCCTGAGATTTTTGAAAATATATATGTGCCTCAGGCGCCGCCATGGCTCGCCAATCTGGGGGTTTATCCCGAAGCCGAGCATTGTCGCCTGCGCTTTGTTTGTCCTACAATAAAGCTGTCCGTTGCGAATTGGCAGCAGTTGTTATGTTTGAATGTTATTACTGAGATATAGGAGGACAGTTTATGCATATTTTGATATAATTTTGGCCATAGGCGGTTCCAGAAGCTCAAAATGCGGGGTTTACAATGTTATCCATCCAAACTCTTCCAAAGTAAATAGATTGCGTACAGAATCTTCGGGAAGGGTAAACATAACCATGCTTTGATCACATATGTGTATTTAATGATTATAAGAAGCCATAGGCGTGCTCAGGTACCGTAATTAGGGGGTTCACTCGCACTCAAGCTCGTTTTAGTGTTGTGTGTGCATTGAATGGGACAAAGCATTGCAACTATGCATTTAGTTCTAGGACCAAATGAGATTTGGAATGACAGTTGATGTGTATTTTGGTATATTTTTGGCCATAGGCGGTTCCAGGAGCTCAAAATGGGTTGTCTACAATGTTATCCATTCGAACTCATATCATATGCGCGCTCAGGTACCGTAATTAGGGGATTCGCTATCTTTCAAGCGTATTTTAGTGTCGTGTCTGCATTGAATGAGGCAAAGCATCGTAGATATTTGCCTTTAGTCTTAACACCAAATGGACACCATTCATCCATAGGTGGATCCAGGAGTGTTCCCCGGTTCGGCCAGGGGTAGATAAAGGCAGGGTAATTTGAAAAATATTCATACCTGAAAGGCAGGGTAATTTGTGTCTTACCACACTATTCAGCCTCCCTGAATCCACTTCTGACATATTTTCGATATTTGAGCACTTTGCTTGACATCAGAGATATTACACTGTACCTGGCGTGTGCATTTCTGCAAAAAATATATGAAAACAATTTATATGATCCCCCATATTTCTGGCCCTAAAACCGCCCTTGAATTTTGAATTTCACCTAAGTGAGGGATTTGACCATTTCCAAGCAATTCCCTGTCAATCCATACTAGTTTCGTGAAAATCAAGCCTAAGAGACAGGACCTTCGGGTAATCTAAACAAGGCAAAATGTATATTTTGAACCCCCTTCCCTCAGTTTTCAAAATTTTGAAATTATCATTTAAAAAAATGGAGTTAAGCCTGAGAGGAATCGATTGCAGTTTAAGTTTTTAAAATCGAGCGGGTAGATTTCGAGATCTTAGGGGGCGGAAGCTCCTCCTGTTGGAAATAGAGGTAGCCGGGAGCCCGTTGGAAATAGTGTTAAGATTTAATTGCTCGACAGACCCATAGTGGATGCACCTTTTTCAAAAAAATTATCCGGCCTTTCGGGGGCCAAAAGATAGTTTGGTACCCCTTCCAGCGCTTTGGGGGAGGAGTAATGGCCGGAACGCCCTCCCCCGCGTCCGCCAATGCTCTGAGTCACATTGTGAGTTGCCGCTTCTCGTTTCCTTTGGGAGGCGAGGGATAAGTTTATAAAGTGATATTTGGGAAAGGTGGAAAGCTGAGAAGATTTACGGGCACCGAGTGCAGTGGATGCCTCAGGTCCACCTTTTGTCACTGACTTATTCCCCAGTGGCACGCATTCTGCTGAAAAATTTATTTAAATCGTTTAGCAGGAGTAGAAGAATATTTTAACCCGCACCCCACCGGGGGTCCGGTGCCAACTTCGCCCCACCGGGGCATCGATGCTTCCCCTCTAACTCCGAAAATATGGGGATGAGTGCGAATCTGCAAAGTGAATTAGATAGCTTGTGTGAATTCAGTAATATTTTAATTCGCATGTTTAAGCGCTTAGATCAATGGTTTGACCTCCAGAGGTCAACTTAGATCAAGATAGGCTATTTCTACTAAAATATGAAATGCGAAAGAAACCTTGGCATAGCTCTCATGCCATTAGAGCTATTGAGATTTGATAAAAAATAAACATTCGAAAGGAAAATGACAGGGTTTTTCCGCTAGGTGGCATATAATGAACTCCCGCCAGTGTTTTGACCTCCAGAGGTCACCACGTGACCTAATATACCCTAAGGTCACGAAAGTCAGAAAGTGACCTTGCCGTAGGACTTTGAGTTTCACTTTGAGAGCAATTTTAAGCATTTTCAGGCCGAATTCGCAAAAATGAGAATATGGACTTCTGAAACAACTTTTATGACCTTTTGATCTAGCCAATAAAATTTGTTCGCGTATCTCTCTTTAAGAAACCTGAGCATAGCTCTCACGCCATTAGAGCTATTGAGATCAAGCAAAAATAGTTTGATAGGAAAATGCCAGGACTTTCTCCGCTATGTGAAACATAATAACCTCCCGCCAGAGGTTTGACATCCAGAGGGTACCTCGTGACTTAATATGACTTGAGGTCTCGAAAAGTAAGAAAGTGACCGCGTTGTATATCAAATGAAAACCAGTAACAAGACACACACGATGACGTTTGATTCAGCGCTCTAGCTTGATTAGGTCAAAAGCTATCGTCAAAATACTGTTTTTGCCCCTGGTGACATGTGAGGACGTCGGATAGGTCAAAAGGAAAATATTGCCCATGGGATCCGTGAAGGGGTGTCCAAAAACGCTTCTATGAGCAAGATAAACATTGACATTAATTTTTGTGGCTTTTAAATAAAAAGACAGCTTTTCCCATGCTTTTTCAATGGAATAGTTCACCTCGTGACCTGTCCTCAGGTCACGAAATAAAAATCCCGGATATGCACTTTGAGGACCCTGAAGGTTTCATGAACTACACGAAGCTTCAAATGGATCGGCTTAGAAATGTAGCTATGATAGAGCTCAAAAGTTGAAGTGAGGTGACCTTGGTTGACCTCGCCTGGTGACCTGACCTAGTGTGACCCAGAGTAAAAAAATTCAGGGATGATGGGAAAATGATTTGGTGAGAGAAAGACTCCTCAACTGCGGTGCTGTGCCCCGCTGTTTTTCTGTTATTCCGGAAAAACCTTAGGGAGGCCATCGATGCCCCCGGTGGGGCGAGGGTTAAGCTATTGACCTTATGAAGGGTAATAGTTGTAGTGTTTAACCCAAGTAAGGGGCGTCACCAAGGAGGGTAGAGTAAATAAGAGACCATATGAGGACGTCAAAAGTGACAAAGGTGGATCCAGGATTTCCAATCAGGGGGTATACATAATCGGAATAGGGTGGTAGTTAGAGCCGCAAACATTATCAGGATGGGGCACCATGCGTACCAGGAACGAGTTGGGGCACATCCTATCACGGGAGCACCGATACTAGCATTCTAGGGGGAGGGGCGTCCGAGGTGGAAGCAGTGGTGAATACAAGAAGGGGGGCTTGGAGGGGTCAAGCCCCTTGTACTGTCAGACTGCCTGTAGATAATGCGTTGCACACAATGGCGGGCAAGGCTTGAGCATGAATTACTATAATGATTTACTGGATCCGCCACTGATGAGAAGTGAAATTTCAGGGGGCACCATTAATCTTTGAAGAAGAGACGTGACCATTTCAGGAGGAGCCGGGGAGGCGATCTTGCCCCTTCCTCGCCCCCGCAGGGGCGCAGCCAGGGGGGCACAGGGGGCACGTGCCCCCATCGGTCCCGGGGTGCCCTTTTGATTGCCAGGTGGTGTACCCTCTTTGGACCTTGCCGCTCGAAATTTAGTGCCCTACGCCGTTGAGTCTAGATGGAACTAGGCTGCATTTAGCGATTTAAGCGATTGTTTGACAATTAAGTGCCTTTTTGGTCAGTTAGGGCATTCTGTCACCTTTCCAAGCACCCGGGAAGAGTATAGGCACGTAATCCGTTTCCAGATAATGCCTTATCGTCTCCAAGCTCATCTGGTGCCCCTTGGAGCTGATCATGTGCCCTCTGAGCGGATCTGATGCCCGCGTAGTCAATCTGGTGCCCCCCCTGAGAAAATAAGTGTGCCTTCTGAACCTATATAATACTCTCTGAGTTAGTTTGATGCCTCCGAGCTTGCCTGGTGTCCTTTTAGCTGTTCTAGTGCCCCTTGAGCTGATCTGGGCCCCTTGAGCTTATTTAATACCTCCCGGGGTTGATCTACTGTCCAGGGGTACAGCCAGGGGGCACATGGGGCGCGTGCCCCCATCACTGCCGGGGTGCCCTTTTGATTGTCAGGTGGTGTACCCAGTTTGGGCCGTGCCGCTCGAAATTTAGTTCCCTACGCCGTTGAACCTAGATGTAACTGGACCGCATGTAGCGATTGAAACTATTGTTGGACAACTTAATACCTTTTTTCGGTCAGCTAGGGCATTCTGTCGCCTTTCCAAGCACCCGGGAAGAGTATGGACACCTACTATGTGTTCACCTAATTCCTCATCGTCGAAAATAATCGTAGGGGTGAAGCTAATCTGGTGCTCCTTGAGCTCATCTCGTGGCCTCTCAGCTGGTATTGGCCCCTTGAGCTGATTACTTGCCTTCTAAGCTGATCTGGTGCCCCTGAGTCAATCGAGTGCCCCACTGATCAAATGATTGTGCCTCCTGAACCTATATAATGCCCTCTGAGTTAGTCTAATGCCTCCGAGACTGCTTGGTGCCCTAATAGCTGATTTAGTGCCCCTTGAGCTGATTCGGGCCCCCGAGCTGACCTCGTGCCTCCCAAAGTTGATTCTGTCTCCTAAGTCAATATAGTGCCTCTTCAGCTGGTTAGGTGCCCCCTCAGCTGATTATTGATGTCTCCTTAGATAGCCTGGCGCCCCCCTGAGCTGGTTTGGTGGGCCCTGAGCCCACCTTGTGTCCCCTGAGCTGTTATGTTGCTCCCTGAGCTGATTTAGGCTCATGCCATAGTCTGGGGGGCTGGGAGCTGATCTGGCCCCCGAGCGGATCGATCTGGTGCCACCTGAGCTGCACTAATGCCCCTGAGTCGATCTGGTGCCTCCTGAGCCCATCTGATGCCCTCTGAGCTAGTTTGGTGCCCCCTGAGCTAATCTGGTGCCCTTTAAGCTGATCTGGGCCTCCTTACGTGATTTCATGAGTAGCTCTAAAGCTCTGAGCTGAGCTGGGCGCACAGGGGCTGGTGAGGGCCCCTGAGATGGTATGGGGCTCCTGAGCTGATTAAGTGCCTCCTGACTTGATCTGATATTCCCTAGCTGGTCGGGAACCACTGATCTGATTGTTTGTACCCGAAGATAATCTGGTGCCCTATGGGCATCTGGTGTCTCCTAAGCAGCTCTGGGGCTTTTGAACTGATTGGGCCCCGAGCTGGTGAGGGATCCCTGAGCTGATTTAGTGCCCCTGACCTGAACTTGCCACCTGAGCTGATCGGTCTGGTGCACCCTGAGCAGATATACTGCCCTCTGAACTTAACTAATTCCCCCTGAGTCGATCTGGTGCCTGCTGAGTCATCAGTGTGTCTCCTAAGCCCATCTGATTCCCTCTGAGCTAGTCTGGTGCTCCATGGCTAGTATGGTGCCCTTTTAAGCTGACCTGGACCTCCTGGGTTGATTACGTGATTTCCTGAGCAGCTCCCAGGCTCTGAGCTCAGCTGTGCCCACAGGGGTTGGTGAGGGCCCCTGAGATGGCATGGGGCTCCTGAGCTGATTAAGTGCCTCCTGATTTGATCTGGTATTCCCGAGATGATCTGGGTTCCGAGCTGGTCGGGGAGTACTGATCTGATTGTTTGTCCCCGAGGCTGATCTGGTGCCCTATGGGCCGATCTGGTGTCCTCTGAGCAGCTCTGGGGCTTTTGAACTGATTGGGCCCCGAACTGGTTAGGGATCACTGAGCTGATTAAGTGCCCCTGACTTGATATTGTCCCCTGACCCGACTTGAGGCCCCTGAACTGATCTGGGGGCCCCAAGAGCTGATATGGGGCCCAGGAGCGGATCTGGGTTCTGAGGGTACCCTGAGCTGGTCTGGACTCTGAGCTTGTGAGAGCCCCTAATGTTGGCTTGAGGCCCCCTGAGGTGAGCTGGCGCCTTAAACTGTTCTGGGGCTTCTAAAACTGGTTTAGGGCCCTATGAGCCTACTTGTGGCCCATTGAGCTAGTCTGACGACTTCATCTCTAGGGCCAATGAGCTAGTCAAGTCCCTGGGTGAAGCATGAGCTGCTCTAGGGCCCTGATCTACGTCAGGGGCCCTGGGGTGGTCTAGACAGATAATAAGAACACAAGGCCAACTCCCATCATCTCGGGGCAGGGTCACTGAGCTAGTCTAGTCCCTGGAGGCACAACTGGGGGGAGCTACTCTGGAGGCCTCTGATCCACACTTGGGGGCCCCAGAGCTGATCTTGAATAGATGGGGAATAAGAACACGATGGAAACTCCCCTTGTAAACTAGGCAACCCTGGTTATATAAATTGCTTATTATACTGGTGGATTCTGGGAAGGGATGATAAAAAGGCATGTGCCCCTGAGCCCAGAGCATAGTCCCCTAAACCAGGATTTCTACTAATTAATTTAAATGAAGAACTAGTTTTCACAATTTTTAGCCCTGTCCCACCATCCCCATCCAAACCACCGGCCTGTTCACCTTTTCTTTACTCTTAACTGGCACCGATCCTTGATAATATGGAACTCAATAAATGCGTTCAAAAGGTATCTCCCAAACTATTCCGGCAGGAAAAATCTTATTCTTCCAAAGTCACTACGCCACTCCTCGTCCCACGGCGACTGTGGGAGGCGAGGAACTTAATCCGCGTTCAACCAGGGCTCACTCGTCACGAAAAACCAGCTGGTATAACAAATGAATTTTCGAATCTAAAATTTCTTAACTTGCACATGTTAACAGATATCACAGGCTCCGCTGATTTCTCTGATGTTATGTACTTGTATGAGTTGGCCTATTTCCCCTTAAATCTATCTAAAACAGTCGTGTTTTGGCTAGTTCCGTGACATTTTGGTGATATTTTTTGGTTTTAATCGAGTTTTCCTTCTCCGTCAATGCTTGATTTGCATTTTTATTAAACCAAGATCCCCCAAAAATGATATAAACAAAGATATAGTGCGTTTTGTAGGTTGCATTAAAAAGTGCCCTTTTTCTCCTGGGGTGCCCCTCAAAGTTGGTGTGCCCCCCATACCAAAGCTTTGGCTGCGCTCCTGCCGCCCCTAGTCCATAACTTTCACACCGAGTCCTCACTGCCGCCCTCGCCTTATCACTTGTATGTATGTATGTATGTATTTCAAGGATCACCAACAGGCATGGGCACCCACTAACAGGTGAAGTCAAAAGGTTTAAAACAATAAACATCAATACAGAAACAGGCACAGCCGATCGTCATTATCTCCTGTCACGTAAGTATAAAACAACGCGTTTCTTGAATTCGGTGACATTTTGATACCACACATCTACATCGCGGTTTGCATTTAAGAAGGCGTTGCGCGCCTTCGGTATTCGGCAAAATAAACCGTTCGGACGGTATTTATCCGGGCGTACATCACATGAAATGTAGCTCTGGTGCGGAGCTGCCGGGTGGGCACAGCCAGTGGGAGCTTAGAAAGCAGGAATGGAGAGCAGGAATGGAGAGAAAGCAAGAATGGAGACTTCCACTCTGATTCGCGCCACTCCTACTTCATGGCTATTGTCCCTGGCTCATCACTGCCGCCATCGACTTATGACTTTGCCCTGTTTTTTGCCGTCCCGGCCAATCACTGTTGCCCCCAGCTTATCACTTCCATCCTAATGTGTACTGTTCTTAGTCCATAACTACCGCCCTGGGCTCATCACTGCAGCACTGATTCTTACCGCCCGTGTTACCGTGTTAGGCTAAAAACATAAAGGACGCTTGGGCAAAAATAAAGGGCATGCACAGGTACAGTGGAATTGCCATCTTTATTAATATTTACACGCGCTGTTTATCGGCGTTTTGCTCTCTTTTCACGTAGTTTTAGTTTAAAGTCCTTCGCTTTCATTTTATTTTCCATCCACTCCGTTATTCCGAAGTTAGAATCTAACCCCACAAAACTGATATGCTCCAATCGTGGACAGATTTACAACTCAGATTGGATTCTTTTAAGACGTATATGGAGCTTTGGTATTTTGCCTAAAAAGCAAACATGTTTGGAAAAAGCTGTTAAATTCATGCCCAACATTCACCCATTAAGGCCCGGCGGGCCATTTTTGGATGGTCGTTTCAAAAGGGCCTGTACGTATCGCCTTTCACTCTATGATCGCTGGAATCATGTTGGCATGAAGTGAAAGCCCGATAGTTCCTGTTAAACCGAAAAAATGCTGCGTTGCACCGTAAGATTCAAAATTTTGGGGTCTTAAATTTGGCCGTTTTTACCATTCGTGACCTTAGACCATGGGCGCCGAAAGCGGGGGGACGGGGAATGCGCCCCCCCCCTGTTGGCCAACCAGGGGGAGACGTCCCCCAAAAAAATTTTTGGGTCAATCGTCATAAATACTGTCAGGTAACGAATATGCTCAAAATTCGCCTCCCTGGTCAGCACCAGCCCGGGTCCGTCCCCCCTGCGAAGATTTTGTGGCGGCGCCCCTGCCTTAGACTACTAATTTGCATATCATGGAAAAATGAGGGCAGCTGTGAATATGATAATACCAAAAATGCAAGAGAACTTATGGAACGGAATGATATATATAATGAGTTTTCGATCGGTGTGTGTAAAGCTGGGCTGACGCCGATATTTTGAGCGACCAATTTTGAACCGCCGGGCCACAGCGTCAAGTGCAAGTCGAGTTCGTTGCCGCGGAAACGCTGCGCGTGGCGGCATTGTTGTGGCATTGTTGTGCCGTAAACCTTGGATGTGAACAGCGGCTGTCGTGGATTCAGACCAGTAGCAGGGCGGCCAAATCACGTGACATCAAAACAATTTCAGGCCAGCTGATGACAAATCTGCCGATTCAGGAGATACCCGAAATAGCGTGTGTTATAAAAACGACAGAGGCAACGGAGCCCAAAATCACACCAACATGGTTTTTTAAGAAAAAAATCGAGGGGCAAAGCGGTGGCAATGGAGGGCTGGGGGAAGGGGGAATTGCCCAGTTCCCCGCCCCGGGCCACCTTAGGACAGGGGCAGATGCAGGCCGACGGTTGGGGGGCAACGGGAAAAAATCGTGAAACATGGTTTTTTAAGGAAATCGGTAAAAATCTGCAAAAATCAGGGGCTTTGGCGGCGACTGCCACGTTGCCCCCACCTCCCACATGGATCTGCCAGTGCCTTAGGGCAACAGAGGGCTAGAGGGGGCGTGGGGGAGGCAGCAGAGGGTGGGGGGAAATGCGTTTTTCGTCCCCCTGGACAACGGGTCCAAGCAGTGGCGATACAAGGAAGTTGGGAGGCTCAAGCCCCCTAGTTCCACGGGCGGATCCAGAACCGCCGATCGTGAATAGGGGGGCACCAGAGTCGGATCAAGCCCGAAGCTTGGGGGCCATGGAGCCCAAAATCGTGACAAAATATGATTTTTTAAGGAAACCTAGGGGAAAAGCGGTGGCAACGGAGGGTGGGGTGCCCCGTTTGTCTCCCGGGGGAGCCACTTGGCCCTGGAGGCGCCAAATCCTGTCGCGGGCGCCGATTTTCGCATCCTGAGGGGGGAAGCGAAAGTTTGGTCTTTGGTTCCGAAAAAATCCTGGCATTTCCCGGGACGTCTCCAACACGGTCAATATCTGATATCTGTGACCTCGT
Organism: Lepas anatifera; assembly: GCA_034440635.1. Classification (NCBI taxonomy): domain Eukaryota; kingdom Metazoa; phylum Arthropoda; class Thecostraca; family Lepadidae; genus Lepas; species Lepas anatifera. The sequence continues at coordinate 39,598 of JAOTON010000356.1, forward strand.
TTGACCTTGAAGATATTGACCAAGGTCAATGAAATTTGGTAAAAATGTAAAACAGCTCGGCCAACACTAACCCTCAAACGCACGTTTTTTAACTTTCTTGGTTTCCGAGACCTTAGGGGCCTACCAGCCCCCTCCAGTGCGCGTAAGTTTCAGACTCCCTCCAGTGCGCATGTTCAACGTTTCGCATATATCTGTCACTGTTTCTGCGGACGAATGGAATATCACGTGCCTTGAACGCCTTGAAATATGCGAACTGTGCCGTTCGGTACAAGCGCGTTGAAATTCAATGAAATAATAATTTTCAAAAACATTGTATTTACTGAGTGGAGGCTACGAGGAGCTCTCATTCAGCACGCAGCACAACATACAGCAAATCGCATACTCTACTTCATTCGTCAACGGCTTCTGATGCAAAACTAGCGATCCCTTGAATTGCACCTACATGCCATCAAAGCTAACTATCCAAACTATCCAAACTGCTTGACGAGCTGAAAGGACGTGGTCTGGGCGCCAGTGGGACTGTTCGTGAGAACAGGCTGGACAAGTGCCCTGTCACGCCTCTGAAGGATATGACAAGGGGCAAACGCGGAGCCTACGAGCAGCACTTCGACACGACTTCAGAAGTCCTTCTGGTGCGCTGGAAAGACAATAAAGTGGTGAACGTGATGACCAACTTCGACACGGCTGTACCCGTGACCACGACGAAGCGCTATGACTGAGGCGTGAAGGGACGGGTGGATGTGCCACTGCCCAACCTGCTAAAGACGTACAACGCTGGCATGGGAGGCGTAGACCTCCATGACTGGTTGCCGGGCAAGTACGAGATCTCAATTAGAGGAAAGAAGTGGTACTGGTGTCTGATCACGAGAGCTCTCGACATGGCGGTAGTCAACAGCTGGTTGCTTCACCGCTCTGCAGTGGCCCGACAACAGCAACTGACGCTGCTTCAGTTTCGCCGGGACATCGTCACTCATGGCGGCTGCCGGTGCCAACAACGGAGCTGTGGAGAAGCCGATTAGCTTCAAGCGCACGCACGCCACTTGGATTCCTAGAAGCCTCCGGTACCACGTCGTGGGTCACCTGCCTGGTGTCCTAAGCTCCCGCCGTCGCTGTCAGCGGGAGAGCTGCAAACGGAGGTCTTCCAAGAAGTGCGTCAAGTGTGATGTGCCTCTGTGCCTGCCCTGCTTTGCAGCGTATCATCAGAGCGTGTAAGCGGGCCAGCTGGAATATGTTTTGAGGCGAGGAGAGTGATTGGCTGTTCAGGCTGTCTGCTACTCGTAATATATTTCAAGACCTCATAAAGTGTTGCTATCCTTTGCCTAGTTCGCAACCCAGTAATAGAGTGTCAGCATTCAGCAATGCTTCTTTGTTGCATATTCGTGCAAAACTAGTTTATGGATTTTGACACATGTAGCCTGCAATACACATTACTGCGAGTTGGCTGAATTTGCAATGGCTGGGCAGATATCAATACTGTTCTTGCTATTTAAGGTGGCAATTTAAAGAACAAATAACATGAAATTTTCCCGCAGTCACAGTTCTGTAATTAGATTTTGCTCATGGCCGAGAGGGAGGGTAACTGACGGTACCAGCGTTCATAAGTATAGGGGTGAGTGGAGTAAGATGCCCAGGGTTTAGGGAAATCCGGATTATAGAATAACCGCGGTACCAACAGCGCTGCTTTAGATGCCAAGTCGTAGCATGAGCATTTATCTTCCTTATAGAGTCGATGAAATTGCTGATGATTATCATATTTTCTAACTATTATGATTTTACCAGAGGCTTGCAAAGGGGCGTCTTACCCCATCGGGTGGGTAAGACGCCCCTGAAGCCTGGTAAGATGCCCCACCCCTGGGCATCTTACCCCATTTTGGTCTATCGTTGATGAAGTAGCTTTTTCGCAGTTCTTAGCTTCATTGGTAATCATTTAAGCATTATTCAGAAGTTAGAATGTATTTAGAAGCGTCCACACACATTGATAAAACATGCACCTAGGTGGTTTTTCACGTTTCCACGTCAAATGATAAAACGAAGTTACGTAAAACTAAACATAAAAACCAAGGATAAAAGCATACCATAAAAGTAATATAAGATCACACACACACACCACACACACACACACACACACACACACACACACACACACACACACACACACACACACACACACACACACACACACACACACACACACACACACACACACACACACACACACACACACACGGCATATTTTAAGGAATTGGGGCTGGTGGGCATCCGGCTAAAAAGGGCAAGCATTCCAATCAAAAGGGCACTCTTGGAGCATCAAGTGACTGGTAGCTGGTGGGCACTGAGCCGTTCCGAGCCGTTGTCTGGTGGACACAGCATGGGGGACTGGTGGGCAAAATGCCCGCCACTTTGTAGGTTAAAATATGCCCTGCACACACACACACACAAACAACGAAGTACGAAAGTAGGTAAACTGGTACTAGGTTTCTGAGAACCTCCCCTTAATCCCCTACCTTGTCTTTTCTGTGTTCCCTTTGTTTCAATTCCCCATTTAAAAAAATATGTAGGCCAGAAGTTGTTAAATAAAAAAACACTCACTTCAGACAGTAAAAATGACTTGTGGTGACTCAAAGCTTCCTCCCACTAACCATCACAGGCTCCCAGTCTATAATGTATGGCGCACAGCCACCTTAGCTTTCTTGTCAAGGCACACAGGCCCAGCCTTCCCAGGCAGTGCACTCGATCCATTCTTTGCACGAGAGAACAAAACTCACTCTGCAGATGAGATATCTGGTATCGTCACGCCCACTGTCTTTCTTTTCCCTTATACAGCTTTTGCCTGCCCCGTCGACGTCTTTTTAGATAAATTTGCTTTCGCAACCCCTTTAACTAGCCTGTCTTTCAGAGCCTTTATAGATGCATGTTGTTGCAAGTTCGGCTTTTGGAGTCGCGGAGTCTCACTAAGGTCATCAATGGACTTGTCGCGGAGACCCTTGCCCTGCCATCGGAGCGAGCATCTCCTGTAATGAAGATTTAATTTAAAAGTCAAAGTTAAGCGTCCCACAAATCACAGGGACGGCTGCCCCGCTCAGGTCACCCTCTCACCTGTCAGTTGCCAGCCGACCTACGTCGGGTAAACTATTGAGCGCCGGAGCGTCTCAGGGGAACCGATCCCAAGCCTGGACATGCACTGCCACTGCACGTTCCTGAGCAGCGGGACGGAGCCCACAGCTCTACCAACTGGGCTACCGGGATGGCAAATGTAGGGACGACATAAGAGATCAGGTACGGAGCTTTGTAGGATTAACCATGTGAAATATTTCAGGTCTAGCTCATTCATAGGCGAATCCAGAGTAAACAGTTCAGCCATAGCCCCTTCCTAATTGACCAAAATTGACCGATTTTGGCCAATTATGTTTTAAAATATGTTTTACGGTTTTGACCATTTTAATTTAATTGCTTTGCGCCTCCACCACACCAGTTTGATCTGAGCCCACCATGAGGTCATCTCCGGTTGGGGTATCAGGCCAGGTCCGGTGAACTTCCAAATAATTGTCTCAAGGTTTTAATGATTGAGCTGGGATTCGCTTTATCGAATGAAAGCACCAACCACAAAATTTGGCTGTTATGGGATTCCTTGCGTTAGTGGCCTGGGTTCAGGTGCGAGGCCCTCAATTGGAAATGTTAGTCACAAAGCGATAGATTGAAGTGTGCTCTCATTTAACACGTACGGTCATGCGCGTCGAAAGGATAGGACAGGAACGGGAGGACGGATCCCATAATTCGCGCGTCTGTGAGGACGTCTCCCGACAAGTTTTGGGCATCGACCTTGGTTTTTATTGTCTCCCTATTACCTACCTACGTTGACCTATGTAAATTTGTTCATGAGCTTCATGGTCATTAGCTTTTTCAAAGGTCAATTTAAAGTTCACGTCTCCCCCGCCATCACCAGTCTAGGGTTCGCAGCCCCCAGTAATAATTCCGTGGAGCTGCCCGTGGGTAAGGTTTGGACTAACCCCAAGTTTAAGACACAGTTGTTTACTCTAACAAATGGCGTTATATTGCTCTGGGTAAAGACGCCCCCTTTCCACCGGGAAAGTTGCCCATGGGGCATCTTTCCCCATTCGTTGAGGGGGCATCTTTCCCATCAGTACCCAAACTAGATAAAACCTGAAGGGCAAAAATCATACAATTAATACACTCAAGGGAAATGCTCAGTTAATGAGTTAAATATGCCATCATTTGTAATGGGAAGTCAAACAAAGCACGCATCCAATATTCTTCGAGATACCTGCAACCTATGTGAGCCATTTTTTTCTTAGAAAAGCATCGAAACAAAGACTTACCCACCAGCTTCACGCAAATCACAGGAGGGAACTGAATTTTTGCGCAAGAAACAATCAAAGCCTCTGCTTTCGACCAAGAACAATATTTTTTACCAGTGGTGGCCCGGATTGCCAAAAGAGGGGATGGGGCGTCTTACCCGATGGGGCATCTTACCCCACTCTCCCCTACAATCACTATGCTGCAACCGCTCGAAACTTCCCTGGTCATGCAGTGTGACCGTCCATGCATATCCTTACAACTACGCCCATTGAGCAAATTAAAACGGTCATAAATCTGACACATGCGCCATTTGGAAACGTGACGCCTGCCCTTCGGCTACGCGGCCGTCCGGTCAGTCGGCGGCTGCGCGTAGGGTCATCGCTGGGGCCGGCGGGCCATTTTTGGACGCATCTATATTTCAAAAACTATAAAGGCCAAGATTTTGACATTTTCAGGATTTCTTATTGCCGTTATCGGAAGACTGCAAAATATTACGGAAAAAATTCCAACGTGAACTTGGTCCGGGCCTTAACACGCGCACTGGAGGGGGGCCTCGGAGGCCCCCACCTGTTTTTCCAAGGTGGCCGGAGAACCGCTTGTAGCCGAAAAACGAAACGTGGCCACATTTAACAGAATTTAATTAGGCGTCGATTGGTGAAGACTTTTTGAAAATCGGCCGAAAATTTTTTGACTTATAGGCTTTCAAAGTCAGACCTGCATTTTGAGATCGCCGTAAACGCGCGGTCGGACCAGTTAGCTTGCATTGAAGACCGAGTGGTGACGTCATAACGTCATATAAGCGGGACTATATGTCAAGGTCACTTCACATGAAAGTCAAGGTCAAGGTCAAAGGTCACAGTTCAAGGTCATATCTGCACTTTCAAGGTCACTGACCACTGTGCGTCCGGCCAAATGACGTTACCCCGTCTGACATATATTATGCTATGACGTCATCGGTAGGGTATCCCAATACAAAGGTCAGGTCAAAGGTCAAGGTCAAGGTCATTGGGAAAGGTCAATCCTCATTTCCCGCCAAACAGTGGCTACAGTGTTAGTCAAAGTGTAAATAATAAGTAGTATACCATATGGTGACCTTAAAGGTCAATGACCTTGAATGACCTTGACCTAAAAGTTGTGGGTAAGTCTCTTTGAGACCTCTTCTCTATGAACCTTGTCTGTCTTTAGCTTATTCCCGCCATTTTCCTGCATAATCACAGCATTTACCAATCGATCCCAGCATGGCCAATATTTGACCTTTACGACCTCGTTTGACCCTGAAGATATTGACCTAAGTCAATGAAAATTTGTCATCATGTAGATTACCATAGCCCCCACCCCACCTACCAAGTGGCGTTTTTCTAACCCTCTTAGTTTCCGAGATCTTAGGGGGGCCTACCAGGCCCCCTCCAGTGCGCGTTAGTGCCAGACCCCCTCCAGTGCGGGTGTTAATGGGTTAAAGGCAATGTGGCACCTTAATAAGGTGATTTTAACTTAGATCGCCAAGTTGTAAAGCATGCCCGAAAACCTGGTGCTTAATATAGGTAATTTGTTTTGAAACTCAAATTTCCGTGGAGAAAAACTAAAAGCCTACCTGAAATGTATCCCAAATGCACCCCAGCCAGGCGACCACAGTTGTCAGCTGTTGGTGTGACGACAGCGCTGACGTCACGGTGGGTAATCAGCCACTTAAAGTCATTGAAGCCTGTTGAATATGGTAGAAGTTTCCAGATAATGACGTCATCCACAGGCAGTTTTATTTGTCACACTAAAGGAACATTTTAAAAATCGAAATATTGAGCTTATTGTAAATTTGTGGGGGAAATCATGGACGTTTTCAGGATTTTCGGCTAAAAATACCCCTAGTTACACTAAATTCCTGGATTAGACCAAGGTGCCACATTCCCTTTAACACGCGCATTGACGGGGTCTGAGCCACCTTCGCATTGACGGGGGCGGGTACCCGCCCCCTAAGATCTCGAGAACCACGGTAGGTAGCGAAAAACGGTAAACGGCGTTGGGCTGCCCATCCACTTCTCCATCGAAAACATTTGAACCATTTTTTTGTCAGGTCACATTTAAGGTCATGAGAGGTCAAAACATGCCCGTCATAGGGATAACATGTAAAATTCAGTTTTTCGGGCATTACATCTGAACAAGTAAAGATAGAGCAAAACGACTTGAACTATATGAATCATCTTAGCAAGCCGAATCGAATGATATATAATTTGACCTTGCTAGGTCAAATCAAGATTTGACCTGACCTGAGGTCAGGTCAGGGTCAAATTATATAAAATACATATCATTAGAACTGCAAAGCCCAGGCGAGTCTAATGCAGCTAAAATAAATGCTTTATCACCATCCTTTACTGAGTTATTCCGTAAAAACCATTTTTCCCATGTATTTCCAATGGAGAGGTCATGCCTCGTACCTGACCTTAGGTCATCGATATAAAAAATACCGGAACATATGTTAGAGAACTCGGTAGGGCCATTATGTGATATGAGTTTCAAACGGATAAGTTCACCCTGCTCAGACTTGTGCTATCTTAAACTTTTTTTTGAGGTCGGGTCACTTGACCTGTACTGGTGACCTGACTTGAGATGACCTAACCTTAAAATTTTCACAGAAGTTGTAAAAATGATGAGGGAAAAGGTATACCAAGTACGGCGGCGCTACGCGCCGCCGTTTTTCTGTCTCCGAAAAACCCGAGGGGGCGGGTACCCGCCCCGTCAATGCGCGTGTTAAAATATAATGTCCCTGTGCTATAAAAGGCAAAAAAGCAGAAACAGATTTGGAACAATGAGGGGATGCCGCCCCCGCAACGCCGCTGCCCCTATGGGGTACCGCCCCCAAACCGGCTGAGCATCCCCCATAGATTTTAGGAAAATTACACCCTTGATCGCAGGGGCCCTTTTCGACCGGTCCCCCAGCGAAATCCCGGTTACGTCCCCGGAATAGCGTGGTTTTATTCCCCACGGCTGGAAACCGCCTTCCGTGTCCGATCTGACCCCGTGGTGATGATCCTTTTACACCCACGTCAATATTCTCTGTAATCGGGCAAGTGTGCCTCTCGGTAGTGGCCCGGATAAAATTATACAAATAAAATAAGAAGGGAGGGTCCGCCGACCCCCTCCTCTCCCCTTGGCTACGCCACTGGAATCGGCGTGTGGCGTGGAAAGCCTCAAAACAACGTCTTGAGCGATTTAAAATCGGAAATGCGACTACTCCTTTGTTTTTCTCCTCACGCGCGGCGGCACTTGAATGGGCGGTGCCAGCTACAAATTATAAGGAGCATGGTGCGGGATTAGGCCGCAGCACAGCACGAATATCCGTTGCTTTCTCATGGGCACAATTATTATATTTTTAAAACACAAAGCCCAGTGTTGTCTGATGACTTCATCCATTTAAACGCGTGCTTGGCATCCAATGAAGAAAGCAGCAAAGCTGAAGGATACATTCAGATAAGCAGCCTGCCCGCGCAGCCCCCGCCGTTTTTCCGCTATCTTTGAAAAACCTTATGGAGACCATCGGTGTTCCTTTTGGACGGGCGAGGGTTAAGCACAAGCTACGTTTCCCAGATATTGGCAATGATTTCGCTTCCCTTGTAAACTAGTTTGAATAGATGCACAGCTACCACATGTTACCTTTTTGAACCTGCTTTAGTACGTATAGCAGTTATGAACAGTTCTGATCTACATATGTACAGCCTCAACAAATTCAGGAAGACTTTACAGCATGCACCGTGCATTTTCGATAAGAAGTCCAGCAGTGAACTTTTTCTTTTTCTTTCTGGAAGACATGATCAAGGAAACAACGACGAGTGTAGCTGCACTCGATGTCATTGCTTCTGAGACAACGGCGACACGGCAATAAACATTTTGGAGAACGTGCTTTTTCGGCTTTGGTCGCAAGTGGCAGTTACCAAATTTCCATGGTTATTCTGCCGTCTAAATATGACCTCATGAGGCATTGGCGGACGCAGGGGGGAGGGTATTCCGGCCATGACCCACTAATAGGTCTGTGGAGCACCCAAATTGCACGTCCCACCCCCCCGAGGAGCGGTTTACGAGGTGACCTCCCCCATTGGAAAAACATGGCAAAATATGTGTTATGCTGTAAAAGTCACAGCTATGATTGCAAAGGCTCGGATATCTCAGAAAAAATATTCGTGGTTACCCTTCCACGGATTGCATGGACAATATTTGCCCTTTAACTCTCGCCCCACCGGGGTCAAGGATGGCCCCCTTTAGGTTTTTTCCGAATAACAGAAAAACTGTGAGGCGCAGCACCGTGGTTGAGAGGTTTACTTCTCAACCCATCATTTTTCACCATCCCTAGATTTTTTAACCCCGAATCACACTAGGCCAGGTCACCAGGTAAGGTCAACCAAGGTCACCTCACTTTAAATTTTGAGCTCCACCGTAGCTGCATTTTGCCGATCAATTTGAAAATTGCTACACTTGATGACCCCTCCATGCTCTAAAAAAATTCCTCCAGGATATTACGAATTTGCGACCTGAGTTCAGGTCACGAGGTGACCCCTCCCATAGAAAAACATGGGGGAAAAGCTCCCTTATGGTCTAAAAGTCACAAAGAATGATTGAAAATGCTCAGATTGATCAGAAAAGCATTCTTGATCACCCTCTTACGGATTCCAGGGGCAATATTTTCCCTTGACATATGTGAGGTAATCACAGATCACCAAGGGTCAAAAACAATACTTTTACTATAAATTTTGACCTAATTAAGCTGGAGCGCTGAATCAAACGTAATCGTATATGTCTCGTCATTGGCTTTCATTTGATATACGGAAAGGTCACTTTGTGACCTTTCGTGACCTTAGGTCACGTTAGGTCACGAGGAGCCCTTTGGAGGTCAAACCACTGGCGGGGGTCAACATATTTCACATGGCGGAGAAAGCCCTGGAATTTTGCTATCAAATGTATCTTACCAGATCTCAATAACTCTAATGGCATGGAAGTTCTGCCCAAGTTTCTTAACATGCACCCCGCTGGGGTCCCTAGCATGACGCGCCCCGCTGGGGGGGCGTTTTTCGCCCCCTACGTATCTCATTTCTCACGAAAGCTGGCAAAAAATTACGGCCGACGTTCGAAAGCCCTTGACAAGACGAACATATTTTATAAAAAAATTATGTCAGGTCAATATTGAGGTCAGCATAGGTCAAAGAAGGTTCCATAGGCTTACAACAGAGCAGTGTACGTTTCTCTCTCTAGATCTGTACTCAGTGGAGCTACAGCAAATCTTTATGCATCATTCGATTCCTCTAATCTCAGCAAATTGAATGATGTATAATATGACCTTGCTAGGTCAAATAGTGAAAATGACCTGACCTCGAGCTAGGTCAGGGTCACAGAGTGACCTGGTATGGTCATGCTGCATATCAATCGACTCCCTGTGACAATATAAGCACAATTCAGGCAAACTGGGAGCTTTATCTCAATTCAGTCAAAAGAAATTGGCAAAACAATCACTCTGTGTTCCCGTGACCTGACATGACCTTTGAGAGGTCAGATGCTGAAAAACTCATGTTTATGGCCAAGATCGTGGTAAGGTTATACGGTTTGAGGATTTTCAGCTTTATCTATCCAGTATTTACTGAAAACAAGCCCATTCTATTTTTCACCATAGACTTAAAATGGGGTGACCAAAAAATTGATCCCACCTTAGGTCAACAATATCGAAATTCCGAGATAGCAGATTTGTAGACCCTTATGATCTCATCATATTGTGAAAGTTTCAAACTGATCGGTTTGCTGATGTTACCTAGGCGCAGCTTCACACTCGTGATTTTAGGTTTTGATGTAGGGTCACTTGACCTGTAATAGCTCCTTGACCTGACATGACCTTACCTAAAGAATTTGGTCAGGTGTGTAAAATTGATCAGGGATAAGGTACCGTGAGTTTTGTTGTTCTGCGTCTCTTCGTTTTTGCGTTATCTGGTGAAAACCAGGAGGTGGGGGCGAAATTCTCCCCCTCCCCAGCGGGGCGCGTGTTAAGCATTGCTTATTTTAGTGCAAATAGCCTATCGTGACCCAACTCGACTTCTGAAAGTCAAACCATTGGCCTGAACGTTTTAACATTTTCGGTAAAATCATGCTGAAATTACACGAGCCTTCCAATGCACTTCGAAGATTTCCACTAACCCCCATATTTTCGGAATTAGAGGGGCCATCGATGGCCCCCGGTGTGGCGAAGGTGGCACCGGACCCCTGCTTGGGCGCGGGTTAACTTATTGGAGGTCATCAAAGGTCACCAGGGGTAAAAAGCAGTATATTGACGATAACTTCTGACCCTAATCAGGCTGGGGCGTCGAATTAAACTTCATCGTGTTTGTCCCGTTACTGGCTTTCATTTGATATTAGCAAGACCACTTTGTCACTTCCCTCAGGTCGGGAGGTCATTATGTTCCACATAGCGGAGAAAGCCGTGGAATATTCCTATAAACTTTACTTTGCCTCGATAGATCTAATGGCATGAGAGCTATGCTCATTTGGCGTAATCGTTACATTTTTTTAGTGAAAGTGGCCCGACCCAACATAGATTAACTTCTGGAGGTCGAACCATTAACCTGAGTAAAACATAGGGAGTAAACCCATACTAAATTAACATGGGCTTCCCAAGCCACCTACAGATTTGCTTCAACCCCAATATTTTTGGAGGTAGAGAGGGGCGATTGATGCCCACCGGTGGGGTAAAGGTGGCACCGGATCCCCATTGAGGCGCGGGTTAAAAAAGACCCCCGATGGCAGCAGCCCTACCCCCGGTTAGGCGGAAGTGGCACCTGATGCCCGAGTTGGAAGGGAAATGCAAATCAGGAAAACAATCTTAACAATTGCATTTTTGAGCATATCGTTGGGAATTCTACTGCGATGCGATGGAACTCCCCTGGAGCTATAGAAGGGCATGTAATCTCTAACAGCAGCATCCATGGGGGATACCGGTTCTCCGATGGGAAAGGTGGAGCACTCGGAAGAGTGGCACCTTTTTGTACCTGATTCGTTTGCGAACATCAGCGAGAACAAACATTTGTACTTACAAACGCAAGCGAGTACAAACATGTGTGCATACCAATACTTCCGCTTTTGGACATAAGTTTTTGCGGTACTCAGCTCAACGAAACCTTTCAATAAGTTTATTGTCATTTCATGGAATGTTAAAAAATTATTAGTTGGTACATTTCTAGTACCAGTTGATGCAATGTAGTTTGCCTATCTCCTCGAATTGGGGGCGCAGCAGCAGCGTAGCTGGCTGCCACGCAGCCGGCCCGGGTTCAAGGCCCGGCAACTTCCCTGAACAAGGAGCAAGCTGGCTCCCGAGAACACCTTCCAACAGGGTAAGAGTTGGAGACGCCATATGACCCTGGCAGTTGGTGTGGCGATAACAGGGGCGCAGCCAGACCCTTGGTATGGGAGCACACCACTTTTGAGGGGCATCCCGGGAGAAAAAGGGCACTTTTTTAACGTAATCTAAAAAAGTTACTATATCTTAATTTATATCAACTTTTGGGTACTTTTGACTGAAGAAAAATGTCAATGGAGCATTGACGGAGAAAGAAAAATGATTAAAACCGGAAAGAAGTGTCACCGAAATATCATGGAAGTAGCCAAAACACGACTGTTTCGGATACATTCAAGCCAACTCATGCAAGTACTTAACATCAGAGAAATCAGTATAACCTGTGATATATGTCGCTATGTGCAAGGTAAGACATTGGAGTCGAAACATGATTTGTTATGCCCTCTGGTTTTGCCCTGACGAGTGAGCCCTGGTTGAACGCGGGTTAAGTTCCTCAGTCCCCACAATGGCCGTGGGAGGAGGGGCCTAGTAACATTGGAAGAATACAATTTTGCTGCCAGAATAATTTTGGAGATACCTTTTTAACGTATTTATTAAGTACCATATTTTCAAAGACCGGTCCTAGTTGGAGTAAGGAATAGGCGAACAGGCCGGTGGTTTGGTTGGAAATGGTGTGACGGCTAAAAATTGTGAAAACTAGTTCTTCATTTCAATAAATTTGTAGAAATCCTGATTTAGGAGACTGTGTTCTGAGCTCAGGGGCACATGCCTTTTTATCACCCCTTCCCAGAATAAACCAGTGTAATAAGCAATTTATATAACCAGGGGTGCCTGGGCATCACAAGCCGTTTTAGCGATGGATCACTCCTCGTTAGCTCCATTTTACAAGAAGAGTTTCATCGTGCTCTTGTTCCCCATCTATTTAAGACCAGCTCAGGTGGCTCCCTAGTGTGGACCAGAGCCCTTAGTAGCCTCCCCCACCCCCATCCCCTCAGAAGTGCATCCACGGAATAGACTAGCTCAGTGCCCCCCCGAGGTGATGGGAGTTGGCCTTGTCTTCGTATTCTCTGTCTATTATAGACCAGCTCAGGGGGCCTCAGATGCAGAACAGAGCCCCCAGAGCAGCTCATGCTTTACCCAGGGACTAGACTAGCTCAGTGACCCCAGAGATGGGGTCATCAGACTAGCTCAATGGGCCCCAGATAGGCTCATAGGGCCTTGAACCAGCACAAGGAGTCCTATGGGCCTCCGAGCCACTTTCGCCCTGGTGGGGGTGTTTGAACACCCCTCCAACTCTGGGAACTATGCGGGATAACGAAAAATACGAAAGCCGGTGGATAGCTCATACAATTCCATGAAAAACTATGTCGGCCACTTTTTTTCTCATGCCGATATTGAGGTCATGACAGGTCAAAGAAGGTGACATTTTGAGTAGAGTTTTTGGTCTCTAGCGTCTGACGGAGTCGAGTTAGAATAATTTTTAGACATCATTTGCTTCCTCCCGTCACGGAAAATCCAATGATATATAATATGACCATGCTAGGTCAAAACACAAAAATGGCCTGACCTCAGGTCAGGCCAAGGTCACTTTCCGACCTAGCATATTCAGTATGCATTTCAATCGACTCGCAATGGCAATCCAAACGTAACGGTATCAAAATAAAAGCTGTATCATAATTCCTGCAAAGTTATTGACCTAAGACTAAAAACTGCTTAAGTAGGGCCCCAGATGACCTCTCAGAAGTCACAGGTCAAAAATTGCAGCATGAACCGGGAAAGCCCAGGATAGTACGATTTGGTGAATATTAAGGTATTCTCAGCTGCTCTGTATCTACACAAATACAACCCATTTTCTGTTTTTTCCATGCTTTTCTAATGGGGTTCACAATCCACACCTGACCCTAGGTCATCGATATGAAAAATCCCGGAATACATTTTGCATCACTCGATGGGCCCATTATGTGGTATAAGTTTCAACCCGATAGATTCACCCATTTCTTACTTATGCCACCTTAAACATTTTTGGAGGTGAGGTCACTTGACCTGCACTGGTGACCCGACCTATGATGACCCAACTTAAAAAAATTTGAAAAAAAGTTGCGGAATGAATTAAGGGTAAGGTGTGCAAAGAAGGGCGGTGCTTTGCCCGCTGTTTTTCGTACTGCCGGAAAAACCCCAGGGGGTGTTCAAACACCCCCCACCGGAGCGAGGGTTAAAGAACTCTCACAAGCTCAGCGCTCAGACCAGCTCATTATCCCCTAATGGCCCATACCAGGTCAGGGCACCCACAGAACACAGATCTGCTCTTGGGCCCCATATCAGCTCTTGGGCCCCAGATCAGTTCAGGGGCCTCAAGTCAGGCCAAGGGGCAAGATCAAGTCAGGGTGCTAAATCAGCTCAGGGATCCCTAACCAGGCCGGGGCACATTCAGTTTAGGGGCCCCAGAGCTGCCCAGGGGACACCAGATCGGCCCACAGGGCACCAGATCAGCCTCGGGGACAAGGAACCAGATCAGTGGTCCCCAACCAACTCCGGGACCCAGATCAGCTCGGGGTACCAGATCAAGTCAGGAGGCACTTAATCAGCTCAGGAGCCCCATACCAGCTCAGGGGCTCTTATCAGCCTATGTGGGCCCGGCTCAGTTCAGGGCGCCAGAGTGCTGAAGAAATTACTTAATCAACTCAGGAGGCCCAGATCAGCTAAAAAGGCCCCAGATTGGCTTAAGGGACACCAAACTAGCTCAAGGGGCGCCAGGCTAGCTCAGAGGGCATAAAATGGGCTTAGGAGGCTCAATGATGACTCAGGAGGCACCAGATCGACTCAGGGGGCATTATTTTAGCTAAGGGGGCAACATATCTGCTCAGGGGGCACCAGGTCGATCAGTCCGGGGGCCTAGATCAGCTTTTAGTCCCCAGACTAGAGCAGGGGCATATATCAGTTCAGGGAACACAAGGTCAACTCAGGGTGCACCAGATCATCTAAGGAGACATCAATAACCAGCCCAGGAGGCACCTGATCAGCTCAAGAGGTACCATATTGGCTCGGGGGACAGTAGATCAACTCCGGGAGGCATGAGATTAGTTCAGGGGGCCAGATCAGTTTGAAGGGCACTTAAACAGTTAATAGGGCACCAGGCAAGCTCGGAGGCATCAGACTAGCTCAGAGAGCATAATATAGGTTCAAGAGGCACAATAATTTGCTCAGTGGGCACCAGATTGACTCAGGGGGCACGATATTAGCTTAAAGGGCACGTGATCAGCTCAAGGGGCCAAAACCAGCTCAGTGGGCACCAGATGAGCTCAAGGGGCACCAGATTATCTCCGGCCGTACGATTACGATTAACACGCGCATTGACGGGGGGCGGGTACCCGCCCCCTCGGGTTTTTCGGAGATAGTAGAAAAACGGCGGCGCGTAGCGCCGCCGTACTTGGTATACCTTTTCCCTCATCATTTTTACAACTTCTGTGAAAATTTTAAGGTTAGGTCATCTCAGGTCAGGTCACCAGTACAGGTCAAGTGACCCGACCTCAAAAAAAGTTTAAGATAGCATAAGTCGGAGCCGGGTGAACTTATCCGATTGAAACTCATGTCACATAATGGCCCCACCGAGTTCTCTAACATATGTTCCGGTATTTTTGATATCGATGACCTAAGGTCAGGTACGAGGCATGACCTCTCCATTGGAAATACATGGGAAAAATGGTTTTTACGGAATAACTCAGTAACGGATGGTGATAGAGCATTTATTTTAGCTGCATTAGACTCGCCTGGGCTTTGCGGTTCTAATGATATGCATTTTATATAATTTGACCCTGACCTGACCTCAGGTCAGGTCAAATCCTTGATTTGACCTAGCAAGGTCAAATTATATATCATTCGATTCGGCTTGCTAAGAGGATTCATATAGTTCAAGTCGTTTTGCTCTATCTTTACTTGTTCAGATGTAATGCCCGAAAAACTGAATTTTACATGTTATCCCTATGACGGGCATGTTTTGACCTCTCGTGACCTTAAATGTGACCTGACAAAAAAATGGTTCAAATGTTTTAGATGGAGAAGTGGATGGGCAGCCCAACGCCGTTTACCGTTTTTCGCTACCTACCGTGGTTCTCGAGATCTTAGGGGGGCGGGTACCCGCCCCCCCGTCAATGCGAAGGTGGCTCAGACCCCCGTCAATGCGCGTGTTAAGAGCGACGATGAGGCAATAGCTGGAAACGGATTACGTACCCATACTCTTCCTGGGTGCTTGGAAAGGCGACAGAATACCCTAGCTGACCAAAAAATGCATTAAACTGTCAAACAATAGCTTTTATAGCTAAATGCCATTTAGTTGCATCAAGGTTCAACGGCGTAGGGCACTAAATTTCAAGCGGCACGGCCCAAAAGGGGTACACAGCCTAGCGATAAAAGGGCACCCCGGCACCGATGGGGGCACGTGCCACCTGTGCCCACCTCCCCCTGGCTGCGCCTCTTGTCGATAAGCCCCGGAATTATTATCTCCTCGAATAAAGGTTTTATGTATGGCTCCAAGAACCCTATACATACTTTTTGGAAATATTGATATCTATCCATACAATCCAATACAATCAATATTGATGTCGCTAGCGCCGCTCTCCATACAGGAGTGCAAACTGTTTTCAATGGTAAGAATTGTCTCCACAATAAGTGCCGGAATCCTTGCCCCCTAAACTTTCCGGCTAGATCCGCCCCTGAGCGGCGGTGGATTCAGTTCGTCAGTTACATTCAGTCAAAATTCAGTTACAGGGTGAAGGAAAATTCATTTCGGCTTGGCCACCCTGTTAACTTCCTATCCCTCAGTGCACTCTGTAGACTTTCGTGCTTTTTGGTCATCTAGCGGCACAGTTGTATACCAAAGGTTACAAGAGACGTCGCAAGAACTGTGGCTGATTTCATTTGTGGGTAGTTTAATCTGTGGGCGGTTTGTTCATTCGGGTGGATGTTGTGCATCAGCTGTGGGCGCTTTTAAGTGTGGGCGATTTCAACTGTGGTCATATTTATCTCTCCCTAACAGGGCATTTTGTGGCCTATTTGAGCTGTGGGCAAAATAATGTGTGGGCGATTTAAGCCGTGGGCGATTTTGGTGTGGACGATTTTGACTGTGGGCGATTTAAGCCGTGGTCGAATTAAGCTGTGGTCGTTTCGTTTGTGGGCGATTTGAGGTCTCCCCGTCGTCTCGCTTTGGCTGCGGGGGCGCAGGCGTTGGCTGAGTTTGTTTTCTCTCGGGTGTGGTAGCGGCGGGTGGCGGCTGCTGCAGGCTGCTGCTACATTGAATTGTGTAAATATTGCCTCGGCTCGGCTGGTTGTGGGTTGATATGCCCGCTGGGTTTTACTGATGATAGAAACCTTCCAGCAATGTGAACAGTCTAAATTTTAAGGAAACATTATCGTGGTGTGAGACCATAGGAACTTTGCAGTTCGCGTCTTGGTCTTCAGTATTGCCATTAAACTCGTTAGTGCTATTTTCCTAGGTAAGTTTTTGTGACAAGGTGCCTCGGTCAAGCAGAGCACGGGTTATTTATCCCAATTAAATAGTTCAACCAAGTTTTGAAATACATGCTTCTTCAAATCCTGAACAGAAGGAAACCGACGTTCAGCTGAGTTCATAAAGATTTACCCAAGGTAAGTAACCAGCATGGTAACAATTCTAATGCTAAGTGATAGACTCAGGTCCAGTGCATGGTATCAATTGTGATTGGATGATATATATGCATACAGCCAGGCCCAGGTTCTATGCACAATACCATTTGTGAGTGAATGATGTATCTGGATACAGTCACAATCCATATAGAACTTCTGGTAATGCGAATTGGGGTTCAGTCTGATTCATGTTAGTCTGTGGCCCACAAAATCTGACAGCACATGATATTGAAAACTTTTTGATATGTTACCATTATCCGAGCTAAAGTGTCATGGAAACTGTGATCACTGTATCCTGATCCTCCAGTGTGAAAAGTATGACGTTTTTGACAAGATCTCGTCGGTGCAAGTGCCCATGGAGACAGGAGCAAGTGGTGTGAATTTTGTCAACCTGGTGCGAATTTGTGAGACTGGTGCAAGGGCGGTGACACTGAAAACTAAACAAATAATGACTGAATGGTTACAAAGACGCAGGAGGGGCCTTAGAAAGTTTCCTTAACTAACTAACTAATAAGAGAGACAGCATTGCATTGTGTGGGTAGGGATGGGTGCATTTTGTCCTTGGTAATATGACAGGTTGGTGTGAATTTTTGGTGGCTGGCGGTGCAAGAATTTTGGATGGCTGGTGCGGCTCGTCTGGCCTGCTGCCATACTTTGCAGACTGGCTGATCCTCAGCTCTATCCTGATTGTGTGTTGCCCCTTGAAACTAAGCCAGTGACTTAGGTCCCATGTACAACTTAACTCACAATCAGGCAACATATTGAGATGCAATTACGATCCCGATAGAGCTTCTGGCTATGGAAACCAGGGTTTAATCTGATTAATTTTTCCATATCCAACAAGATCTGACAGTATTTGACAGTGTGATTGTAAATATGGTGTGTAACATGACCACAACTGCAGATTGACTATTTTCCCATTCCCCTCAAATTAACCAGACAGGAATAACGCAGCACCCATGTTTCTCTTCTCATTTTTTCTTCCTCTCTTTTCTACTTGCTCTGCTCACCTCTGATCTCTAGATGGCTCTTGTATTGTGTGTATCTGAAATAAATGTGAAATGGATAAATGTATGAACATGAATATTCTCTTTACAGTGCAGAACATAAAGGAGAGTAAACTGTAGAGGCCAAAGCTTTCTTTGCAAATTTGGTTGAAGGGAAAGTGAGGAGAGTGAAGGAAAACATCACTGGTGCACCATAAATCTAGACAAAATTGGGATTGAAACTTTCTCGATTCAGTGCAGCCCTATCTTCATCCAAGATGAAGTGACATGGAAACTTCAATCACTCTGTCCTGGTTCTCAACCCTATCCTGATCACCTGTCACTAATGGAAACCAGGCTGAAATTGTGACATAACTTTGCCAGAGTCTGCAACTTGGAGCACTGGGTTTGAAGAGACATAATAGTTGTTGGGAACAGTATACTACAGGCATATGTAAGTCTGCACCAGAACCCACTAGAAAGGACATCCATCTGAATGTTGATGTTCCATGGTCATAGATGATTATGAAAGTTAAGAACTTGTTTTAAAGTCTTGTGTGCTATTGTGTCAACCTTTGTTTCAATGATTGAGGTGCTCATCTGATGCCCAAGTGGCTTGAGTTTTTGACGACACTGTCATTGTGAATTAAGGCACCGCAGATGGAATTCAGAATGAATGGTGAAGTCAAGTTAATATTCCGAGAAATACGAAGATAAACATTTCACTTTTATCGATCGCAGATAGGATTTTATATGTGATGATATGAAGGTTCAGTGCGGCGGAAAATCGTTTTCCATCGCCGTTTTGTACATCTGTGGTGATACCCAGTATGGCATTCTAATTCGAGGGTCGCTGAATATCATGTAGCTTGAGATCCTGTCAGAGTAAAAGTAGATAATGCTAAGTTTTTTTACTGCCCAGCTAGCTCCTTGTAAGTGTAAGAATAAGATTTATGGGACCTTATCTGTAGAATGATTATTTCCCGTTTCATACATAATTTTTAACGTGGAAGAAATTGGCCACTTATTGAGGAACTTATACAGTCATCTTTTCATGATCGATCAAGTGATAGATAATGTTGTTTATTTTAGGAAAAAGTGAAAGATTGCCTTGGGTTTTGGTCAGATCAGGATACAAAAGTTACTTAATATGGTATCCGTGGTGGTTTTTCTAGCCTTTCAATCATTATTCCAATAGCATCACTATGTAAGAACTTAATAAGAACTACCGCCTGTCTCCTTCCCAAGGTCAGGATTCTGCATGTTCGCACGCTTATGCTCTTCTCAACAGACCACTGCATGATGCTTGGACCCAGTTTCGCCTGTCGGCTCCTGTGATATTAAGCTGGAGCCGATTAATTTATTTTCCCTATGTTTATCTGTACTGTGAATTTTTAGCGTAACCATTCGTCGGTTGACTTTCTTAGGGGATGGAGGGAGTTAGAACCATGCGTGTGTCATTTGATGTCCTATATTTTTGTCAGTATGCGGGTTTTAAAGACCTGCGGTCTTTTCAGGAAGGGTCGCCCCAAAAGATGAGAGGAGCTGGCTGCCTAGTGTTGCTACTTTCGTCCTTCGTGGTGAGTACCTACAGCATATTTTAAGTTGACTTCCGGACTGCTGAATGCATTTTGCTAGCTGCTTGTTCAAGACGAATGCGCTCGATATGCATCTGTTGTGTGAAATCATTGGAAAAAAACATACAAGTGCGTGATAAAACGAAGTTTTTATTGTATGGTTTGTATTATTTTTTTCGCCTTTACACGTGCGATAATGGGCGGTGGCTGTGCTTCTCTCCTTTGCTTCTCTATAATCATGGGACGCATCACCTAAAATCTTTTTGTTGACCTAGTGCAACGCTGTGCCTCTGCACGTAGCATATCCGGGGGGCTTTAAAAAGGTTAAAAT
The DNA here is from genome assembly GCA_034440635.1 of Lepas anatifera. Taxonomy (NCBI): domain Eukaryota; kingdom Metazoa; phylum Arthropoda; class Thecostraca; family Lepadidae; genus Lepas; species Lepas anatifera. The sequence goes on from JAOTON010000356.1 coordinate 59,785, forward strand.
TAAACCTCAGGCCAGGCGTATGTTAGGTCAGGTTATGGCTTCATTATCAGGTCTGACTTCCAAAGGTATCAAATATGGTTGGAAAACAGAGGGGGATTTACATGAACAGATCTCGTATTAGAATACCAAGGCTGCTAGAAAAAATTTTGTCGCATGATTATTATATCTGTGCATCGCTCGTTATGGGCCAATTAAATATAATCATATGAACATCATCGTGTAAACCTTCGAACATATAAACCATCGTATTATTGCTGATGACCGGAAAGTGGGGGGTTTCTTTCAAATTCCTCTCGGAGGAAAGGAAAGGTGGCTACTCAAGGCAAGGTAGCCTCACAAGAAGGCCCAGCGCCTGAACAAAAACTAGAGTCATCGATAGAGCTTTTGTTCGGATGACCCGTTCTCAATGATGTTCGCTTCCGTACCGCTCGACCTTGTGGGCTCCTCGTAGACCGAACGGCAGCGAGTTGCAGTGAACCAACACCGCGCGCCGCTGAGTGTTGCCGAGTTACGGTATTGGTGTGGTATGTCATGCTGGATAGGCGCAATCATCCCGTCGTCAGAAATCACTTCACTGCAAAGACCCACTGCAGTCATGGTTCTTTGCACGTTAATAGTGCTCCAAGACTGTATGCTCAGTGAAGTCTTGTGTGCCCCGCTGAAGCGTCTTGCTTGACGACCGGGTTCTGTGTGTGTTGAAATTTTAAGGCTTATCTCCGTTGCTATGGCTGTGTAGTATCCGGCAACTGAATCCGACGGGAATGGATGTCATGGAACGGAACGGATGCCCCGGTTAAAGTCCGTGTTTGAGGGGAAAGGCGACGCGGTTTAAATATCCTGTCGTAGAATTTAAGACTGCTGTATGCGACAGGGAACAGCTTCAGGGCAAGCCGACGAACACTTGCGGGTGTCGTGATCAGCTGCTGTCGCCTTTACAGGACACTGCTCGGCCATCTTGGCTGTGTGGCGCGGCACATGCCTCAGTTCTGCCGATATTTGTTCAATTGTCTGGGGGCGACAGCGGCGGTTGCACCCCGCACAGCTGCAGCTGGCATAAGGCCTGCAGACCGGGGCTGCCCCTCGCGTCAGGAGACAGGCTCGTCGACGCTAGGCCTCGCTGCCCAAAGCTTTGCATGTGAAGCCATAACAGGACTAGTCAGGGCCTTTTACTCCGCTTTTTACACAGTGAAGTGACGAACAGCTTTGGACGCGTGGCGCTGAGTCGCTTTTAACGGCCCACACATTTTGTTGAAGCTGCTGAGAGTTTGCCTCTGATTTAGAGATATTTTTAATGATGCCGGCTGAACCGCATTGTTTCGTGAGGTAAAAGTCTAGGCTTACAACCTGCCTGCCCTGCGGTTAGTTTCGTTGGGACTAGTCCTGGTCTGCTGCGGCGGAGCACACGGTGACCTTGACAGTGTTTCGTCCCTTCTGCTGCCCTGAATTCCGCCGTAAGGGTGCGCTAGCGAAAGTGAGACCTGTGTGAGATCTGGCGATGCCAATGCGGGATGACAGCTTTTCCAGTGTTATGTTTGACATGCAGGAACAGACGAGAATGCATGTCATACAGTGGCTCCACATTTACGTGGATTGCTTTTTTGATCAATTTTTTCCAAGTTGTTGCAAGTTGTATCTAAGCATATATTTAAATGTCTTCGCAGAGGTCCCCCTTTAGATTCTGAGACATCGCTCTTGGTCCCAAGAAGTCTATCGCGTACATTTTGAGAATTGCATCGAGTGCTGGATGTCGTCGAAAATATTGTTCGGGAAATTTATAGAAGCCTTCAGTTCTAACATGGGAGTCTGGACACAGCACTCTAGTACGCATTTAACCTTAAATCACGAGAACCAATCAATCCGTGTTTCCCTTGTATCTTTCCTCGCTCGAAGAGCAAACGGCGGCTGGGCCCAAATATATGTGCGGTAGCATTTGAAGCATTTCAGCCTGAAGACGCCCATATATTGATACCGTTTCAATCATTTCACTCGTTTCAATTGAGTCACTTCTAGTCAGGGTGTGCACGCCATCGAGATATACCTGCCTCACCAGCAACTGGGTGTGACGATTGGAATGTTACATGAAGTACTGCGTGCTTGACATGAACGGCGACGCCAGTATTGAGAACCGTCGGCGAGCAGCAGTGACGCATCAGGTTAGATATTAGTCACCAGAAACCGGTGAGACGCGCTCACGCCAGCTACTCACGGAGCTGATTCCGAGTTATACAACAGTGTAAATAGGCAGCCAGACCGGGCGACCTTGATGCGTCTTTTGGCGTAAGCGACGGCGCAGGTTATTTATTGAGCTCCAACAACAGCTGCATTTCCGGAGTACAAAACACAGTGACTCGCCGACTTTCAGAACAACCGATGTAACTCTCAGGCAGACTGAGCCGATATTTGCGTGGCCATTCGGTGTGGCCATAAGAGAAAATGATGCCTTGTTTCGGATTATATATATATATATATATATATATATATATATATATATATATATATATATATTTATATATATATATATATATATATATATATATATATATATATATATATATGAAAATGTGCTTCGGCGTCGGAACTATGTTCAAAGTTGGGGGGCAGGGCGGGAATAATCAAGTCACGTTTCTTTCCAGTCAACGACCATAGTTTGGTTTACACACCTGGGTAAAACACCAAATGGAGTTTAGGCACGGAGTTACGAAATTATCTCACGACGAAAAGGGAAATGTCCTGCTTGGAGAGGCGTCGCACTGAAGTTTGCGGTTAAGACCATCACACATATTTGGGTGTCTCGCCAATGCAAGCCTTATTTCATGCTCTTGTAGCTGAAAGCGTGGTTGCATTATGCTCAAATGTAATGTTGATCTTCCTAGTTTTAATGTTTACTAACCATTTACCACCATTTAGTGGATAGTGCCGGTCCTGTCTTTCGGATTAGGGAGACACGTACGCAATGCTTTTGTGAGGGATATTTCGTGGGACGTTGAAGGTCAAATGCAGTATGCTCTACACCAGCTGCCTGTCGAAAACAGCCCAGAGCGCTTCCGTTCGGGACTGGCTCATTTGTGTGTAAATTTTGTGTATAATTCATCAAACCAGGTTCATTGATGGTCTTGTAAAACAGTGGTTCGCTAGTGGTGGGTCGTGACCACATTTGGGACTACGTAGCTATTCGGTGTGGTTCATGAAGACCTGTGAATGTGAACTATGCTTGTTAAACTAAGACAGTTTTGACAAACCTTTATTCTTTTAAGATTACAGATTCATGGCACCCTTCCTTCCCTCCGTCAACATACTTTCCGATACCTAGATACATTTTGAATGGTGACAAGTTTTAAGGCATGGTTTTAAAAACAATCATATGGGTGATATATCTTCTGTGCCTGGCGCTCGTGTATTGATATCTTTGATTTGTGTTTTATAAGGCTGTCACTGTTCGACGCCCGTAGGTTAACCACTATACTGTATCCTTATGTGGTGCTATGATAAAACCTGACCCCCATTTTCTCAAACACGCCATTTTTAAGTTTTTATCGATCCTATAAAGCGAATGCTATTCCCGGCAAAGTATCTGTGCGAAAACTGACTTCGGCGGTGGAAGACATCAAAAGTAGAGGCTGAAGCATCATTGGAATCTACGAAAATGTTTTTGGCAACAGAACTCGAGTGAGAAATAGTTTCAGAACATGAAGTAAATAAACGAGCGCCCTCTATCTTGGTCTGCACTGCGACCAGTAATGTTTTAGAGAAACTGTGTTAACCAGTGCAATCGGGGCATTCGTAAACAGTTGACCCTATTTCTTACGAGTCAATATACAGCTGCCAGGTGTATAGGCTTTTATATGTTACAAGAATGATGAGTGTGGATAGCTTTCGTACATTAACCAGCACACTACAATCAGCTACCAGATTACTACATGGCCTGTAGCTGCTGATGCGCCGATATCCCTCCTCCCATCAGCGACCGACATGGAGCTCTTTGAGGTCCCAGAAGTCCCAGCACGGAACTAGGAGCCAACATTAAAACATCTGGAGGTATTGTTAGGACACTATTTGCTCGAATTGATTCCTCCTTTTTTCTTACATTTATTTTGGATGCATGTATATAGTCCTTAAAAACAGCCTGTTTGAACAAGTTTAAGACTAATCGCCGTCTAAACTCCTTTGCCTGTACCAGCAACAAACCTCTTCTGGTTTCCGTTCGCAAACCGGCTCGACTGCCTTGGACCACTTCAGCTGGTTTTTGTCTCGGTTGTTTTCCTGTTGAAAATCTCTAGCGCGTCTGCCGGGCTGCAGATCTGCTGCCGGGCAGGTAACCGGTTTAGATGCGCGCCTGCGCCGTTAAGCCTTGTATTTACCTTTGCCAAGAGCCTTAAAATGACGGATCGGATTGTGTGAATACAGCCGCCAGCCTGGGGATTTTGAAGATTTATGAAGTCATTGTGACATGATGCATCCTCTTCGAACGTAGGAATCTCCATATGATGTAGAAACCATGCGGCCAAAAACATATAAACCATATTGACGGTAAATAATGTCATTTCTTGTAGATAGCCATGGGGTAGAAATTGACTTGTGTTATTGCCTACTTCAGGGGCAGATCCAGTCAGTTGGCTGGGGAGTGGGGAGGGTGGGGTGAGGGTGTAAAGAACAGAGAAATAAACGATAATCACATATATTTCTCGACTACTCACCACCCCCTTCGTCTCCCGCCGTATTCTTTTTCACTCTGCGTGGAAGCACTCGCACCATGTTATACATGCTTTTCCATACTCTCTCGCTCTCGCTCTCTCTCTCTTTCTTTTCTCTCTTTTCTCTCTTCCTCCTTTTTTTTTTTTTTTTTTTTTTTTTTTTTTTTTTTTTTTTTTTTTTTTTTTTTTTTTTTTTTTTTTTTTTTTTTTTTTTTTTTTTTTTTTTTTTTTTTTTTTTTTTTTTTTTTTCTCTTTTCTTCTTTTTTTTTTTTCTCTCTCTCTCTCTCTCTCTCTCTCTCTCTCTCTCTCTCTCTCTCTCTCTCTCTCTCTCTCTCTCTCTCTCTCTCTCTCTCTCTCTCTCTCTCTCTCTCTCTCTCTCTCTCTCTCTCTCTCTCTCTCTCTCTCTCTCTCATTTTCGCCACCCCCGCCTTGGAATACCTGCGCCTGCTGACTGTACGTTCAGCTGCGGGCGTAGTTCGACTATCTTCCAAGCTGTAGTATCAGAGGTCATTGTCAACCTGAGGTCTTGGAGTATGATCTGCGGTCTCTTCCTTCCGCGGTCCACAAGCTCCGCACGTGACGGGCCGTACCATTCCCTTCCACTACTTCTTCTGGAACTAGTCCCGTGACCATCCCCCTGGCAGGGCGTGTATCGCACCGCACGTTTGGTGGGCGCATCTACGCCCGGTCCCCTGGTCTGCAGACACTTGTAGTGGGCTTTCCTTTGACCTGATTTACATGGTTTTCTTTCGTCATGATATAAGAGAAAATGCCACGATAACATTAGCCGGTGTAGTCTGATGTTCTGCTGTCGCGTGGGGTCACTTTGTAGAGGTTTGTCGCCTCTTCGATGCTGCATCCTTTCCGTGCACCCATAACTGTCACAGTCCTGCGACATCGCCCGGCTATACCGTTCCCAGATGCGACGGAAGCACCGCGAAAGCGCACGCGCACTCACACCCCCGCCGCTGCGCCAGAAAACTAGTGAAAATTCGACTCCGAAACGCTGGATCGTTTTATTTTAGTAGTTCTTCTGGTACACCGCGCTTGTTGAAAAATACATTCCAGCTTGTCAACAACAGCTGCCGCTGTATATCCCCTGAGGGGTCGTCAAATCGCGAAGCCACTGATTCCACAATCCTGCACGGTCAGGCAAGGCTTTCTTTGATAGTGGGTGATGTCCTCTCCTAGTCGAGTCCACATAGTACCCATTTCGAGTTTGCCTGCTTTCCATTTCACTGTGGCGTTATTGATTGGCCTACACAACTCACAGTTAGCTACCAACTGTTTGCAGTTGACGATTTGTCACATTGGGGGTTTTCCCCTCACAAAACAGAGCGTCTGCCGGATGCCTCGTCGTAATGCAGAGCACTGATCATGCCGTCCAGGTCAGCGGTGGCTGCTGCTCCGCGCACAGCCGGTGCCATAAAGTCCTTGCACCCGCTGCCTTTCAACAATGCTGCGTTACGCGTGTCAGAACATTCGCCTTGTTTACCGTCGAGTGAACTAAGACGACTGACAGCTCCAAGCTGCATTCCCTGACCAGCTCCATCGCGATACTGACCCTGCGGCGTATCAACATTTACTCTATGCTTGCGTTCTTCACGTAGCTTTTCCCATCAGACCACCCGAAATCCAGCGATACACATTTACCGAGTCGGTGCCGTGCACCATCTTGGTAAATCCCCACGCCAAGGTGAGGTCAAGTCCTTTGACTACTGCGTCCAGCTCCGCCATGTTGATATGAGTTGTGTCTTTCGTTCGGAGCCAGCGCGCATCCGCAACAATGAAGCGATCCACCTCAACTGCAACACCGATGGCGATTGAACTTGCATCGACCCAGACGTGAGCATCCTCCGCCGAAACGTACCATCGACCATGCACCGTGTCGCACGTTTTTATGCGCTCCACCACGTGCACCTCGATGACTCTCCCTCGATGAGATCATCCCAGCCTTCAGTAGCCGCGTTAGTCTTTCTCTTAATGAGGACGACAGCCACCCTTAGTCAGTTGCAGACTGGAAAGTGGCCAAACAACTTTCCTTTAATGGAGAAGCTAGAACGGCGGGTCAGCTTTACAGGGACTTCCACCATTTGAATCTCACGTTTCCATTGCGGCAGACCGGTTCCTCCCCAGATCTTTAAGCCCAGGGGATTTGCGCCATCTTTCACTGGTTATGGCTCCGTGGTCGCAAGTCTGTATCGGGCCGGATGAGTCCGCACATGTTTTCTGGTCAGCAGCTGGTCAAGCTGGTCAGCAGGTCAGACGAGCCCGGGGTAGCAGCTGGTCAAAGCTTAGTGACTCCCTCCGACATCCAGCGCGCAGAACTTGGCGAACATTCTCCGATAAACCAACGACAAAGGCACAGGCAAGGACAGTGTCGCTAATGCCACCAAACAGGCTGGACAGTCGGCGCAATTCGGCTAAATACACCAGAAGATTTTGAGTGGCAGCAGCTGAAGAACTTTTCGTGTGCCACAAATGGGTCATCAGCAGACGCAGCCCGCAATGCAGCCTTGATTTTCTCCGGGTTTGGTTTATCTCCCTCGCTCATTTGCTGGTATACGGCAAAATGCTCCACCCGCGAGGCGTAGGGGCTGGTCCAGACCCTCTCTTGAAAAAACGAGAATTTTTGGTGCCAGATGTTTAGAAAATGCCCAACATAAAGCTATCGGGTACATTGGTATTCCAGTTTTGTGCATCTTCGGAAGTCCCCCTTTGCGTGGGGCCACCGGGTGTTCCACAGTGAGATGCAGAAGGCTTTTACCCTTTGGAGTCGTCTTGAGGATCTTCCGAACAGTTTGGTTAAAGTTATCACTTTGTTTTTTGCGCACCCGTTTTCTCTTTGCTTGTAAGTATCGGTGTCATTCAAGAGGTCGTTCATTTTATCATCGTACTTAGACTTATCTAAGATTACAATGTCCCCTCTTTGATCGGCTTGTGCTTTTATTATGCTATCGTCCTCCTTTACATCCTTCAAAGCTAGCTGGTAACTCCTATGAAGACTGCTGATTTCTCTCTCTGAAAGTGCTTTGCAACTTGTAATCACCCCTTGTGTAAACCCTTTGTCCGTGTCACTGTCATCAGTTTTATAGTTTTTATTTGCGTAATCCACAAAAGTAAGCTTGTCTTTACCTGTGTCAAACTTGTGTCCCACCAGTGAAAAAGCTTCCCTTCTTCTCAGTAGTTCCGTGCAGAAAGATTCTGCCTAAGAGTAGAATCTTCTCCTTTTAAGGCCCACTTAAAAGGAAGACTCGCGTCATCCAGAAATAAAAACAGAAACTGTGGAATGACGAGGCTCCCACGCCCGCAGTCATCACTGCGGCGTTTGGCGGGATGACGATGCCTTTCTGTTGTCCTCCCTTCTGGATGGCGATGCCTTTCTGTTGTCCTCCGCTCCGGATGGTTGCACCCCTGTCGTGTTTGCCTCGCCCGCCCTCCTGATTGGACGAGGTCAGCTGGCGCGCTGCGGCGGAGACCCAGATCGTTATCGGCCTCCGAGCCCCCGTTTGCCGACTGCCGCTGTTTCTAAGCCGATATTGCTGTGGTGTTTTGTCGGCGACATGGACCTTGTGTTATGTTGACCTTATGTCGTGTTATGACCTTGCGTTATGTTGATGAAACTTTTTCGACCCCAGCGCCAGCCTGTGCCGGCCTCTTGGAGAAGGAAAGTATCGAAAGTTGGCTGCTTTTTTGCATTTTGTAGTGGCCCGTGAAATAACACACTCCTAGGCCGCTGTAACAACAATGTACAAGGATCAAGGGAACATCAGATTCTCATTTGTTATATCGTCCACGTCATTGTATGGTCAACTTTTGGGACCGACGCCTCACTTAAGTCATCGAGGGACTTGTCACGGAGGCTTCGACCCCCCACCCCCTCCATCCGAACGAGCACTCCCCGCAATGACGGGTTAAATTGAAAACCAAATTTTAACGTCCACAGAACACAGGGACCGCCGCCCTGCTCAGGTTACCCTCTCACCAGTCAGTTGCCAGCCGACCTGCATCGTGTAAATATTGAGCGCCAGAGCGTCTCAGGGAAACCGATCCCAAGCTTTCACTAGTGCATTGCTGCTGCACGGTTTTCTGAGCGGGCGAGAGCCCAAAGCTCTACCAACTGAGTTACCGAGGCGACTCAGTGTCATTCAATGTCAAATAGTCAAAACTCGTGACTGACGAAGAGAGCCTTCGATGCTACGTGCATCATGTGCGTGGTATTTGCCCCGGAATGCTGCCGTACTGTATTCTGACCTTGAGGGACATATTTGCATATCGCCCCCTGCGTGCCGCTGCCACGTGCTGCTAGTCACTCCCATGGCTTGCACTGGCTCGTAATGAAACAGTGGGATATGACGCAGTCAGTCTCTGTTGAAATGGACGAGGGAAATACTACCGAGACTAGTATCCTGCTTTTATTGACGTTTTTTGCGTAGGTATTTCAGTCTTCAAATTATAACCATTTGTCGACTGAGCTTACAGGAAATATGACATTTTTGTGTAATTTTGGCCTGGACTGATCTCTGGCATTTATATTTAAAACTAATGAATCTGTCCTAACTTCTGCTGAAAAACGACTCAAAGGGTCAATATTTTATATTGATTAAGTTTCTTTTACTGGAAGTAAAATAATCACCATCTCCCCCCAGCGTGCAAGATTACTTTACTTATACCTACCCAGCGTGGTTCATTACGTAGCGTTGCCATGGTTACCACTGGTCACCTCGTACTTCGTGACCACCCCGGGAGGAGAGAGTCGACACGGGTGAATTTTTACATTTTCTTTGCAAACGGTACGTTCTGGAACAAATGAAATGTCGATATCAAGTGGCTTCTCGGCCTGCACTATCACATGGCTATTTCAGTTCAAGTCCCATTATGGAGGTGCCACATTCCTTTTAGCTCACATGCCTCTTTGTCTGAGAGTACCATGCTGTGAAGATTTTAGCATCCGGTAGTCAAATATTTGCCGACTATCGCCCTTTTTCCTTACTTTTAGTCCGGCTCTAACATATCATCTACAGGGTGTTTCAGAAAGAATGATATTTTTTTAAATGCTCAGTAAAGTACAAAAAATCCTTCAAATCTGTCCACAAAACGTTCATTTTAATGATGAATTGTAGGACATTTTTCTATAAACATGTTCCATTTGAATCAAATATTTTCCCCCGTCTTAAATATACTCGGAAAATAATGCAAAAAAACATGATATATGCTCCATTATATTTGAGAACACGGAACTGGCAGCACTCTAAAAAGGCTTTAGCACGCAAAGATGGCGCGTTAGCATGCACATCAAAGGCACAAGTTTCAGTAATATGACAAGTTTAAAGCTTTTGGCTCAAGCTCCATATGGCTCATTGACTTACCTTCCATATGAATGACTGGATGCGGCGGATACAGCGCAAAATATCTCACTGTTCACCGCAGAACAAGGGACATGAACCAATTGGGGATTGCGTGCTTGGACCCAAGCTTTCCTATAGCTTGAGAGGTAAGTTTTTTTCGAATTAATTTCCAGAGGCAATGCGCGTGTAGACTGTGATGTACCACAGTGATGATTTAATGTTTGCATTGTCATTGGCGTGATACTTGTCACGTGATACGCGCGTTATTTCTACTAAAATTTTTGATGAAGGAAAATGGACAGTATTTTCTACTCCTTTTTAAGACTACTTTGAAATAGTAAATATATCAAAACAGCTATCAAAATACGAATAATCGTAAATGTCCCAAAATTGGCTTTCGATTGATATGTAAATCATACCACAACAACCTATTTATAGCCGCATTATGACCAATTCAAAACTATCATTCATTATGAAACACCCTGTAGTCGGTCCTTTGTGCGGTCCTTTGTCCCTCAGTTACTTGCTGAAGTGAAGCCATGGGAGCTACGTCGATAGCTGGATTTAGTATGCAACCTCGAAAGTAGCGATATTCATAAGAAAACGACCTCTACGAATGGTGGTACCATTTGGAAGAGATAATGAGCCTTCCCTCCTCCAGGGCGAGGACAAGTACCCTGGTACGTGGCACGGTTGCCCTGCGCACCCTGGTACATTTGACCCAGACCGTGGTACCTCGCAGCTGTCTGGGCGACCGCCGCGACCGGTCGATAATGGCCACCGGCGCCAAAGGCGTGGCCCGGCGGGGGCCGGGTGTCCCTCCTCGCTCACCTACTGCCTCGTCCTGTGTGCGCTACGATTCACGAGTGCCTATAAATTGAGGCCTGTCATTGGTTCTGAACGCTAGTATTCTGCAGGAGTGCTACGATAGCCTGTGTGGCGCGATGGTAGGGTGCGATACGCGCCTCTACAGCCGGCAATCACGGCCGGCTGTGACGGTCGGCCGTGCTGCGCCCGCGGGACTGCCCGTTTCAGCGAACATCCTCATCGACGTCAGACGCAGACGCGGCTGCAATTGGCCGCGTTCCTGACAGCGTGATATGATTACGAACCGGGTCAAGGTGTACACTTGGTATACTTAGACTGCTGGCTAATTTGTGTCCAGCGAAACCTACGGTGCAAGCCGTGTGGGCGTAATTTTGTGAACCGTTCGCCGCAGTAGCTTTCAAATGTAACATGGAGGATCTGTCTTTGTATTTACGCTGACCCGGCTATTTCATTCAGGAGAATATATGCTTTTGAGGGTTTTAGCTGGAATCCGGCTTAGACGCTGTTTGTATCGAAAGTTTAATTACATCTTGGTATACTGTTAGACTGCTGGCTAATTTGTGTCCAGCGAAACCTAAGGTGCAAGCCGTGTGGGCGTAATTTTGTGAACCGTTCGCCGCAGTAGCTTTCAAATGGTAACATGGAGGATCTGTCTTTACATTTTAGCGGAGAATATATTATACGAGAATATATGTTCATAGAGTTTTAGCTGGCGGAATCCCGGCTGAGACGCTGTTTGTATCGAAAGTTTAATGGCTGTAGGAATTACATTCACAAATAGTGTGTAAAATTCCAATAATGCAGTAATGATCAATTTTTTACATCCAATACCTTATTCAACGTGATGCAAGTCGGCCTTTCCTGGGGTATGGTTAAGTATAACAACCCAGCACTTATGATAGGCGTGGTGCTTTGCATACCTGCCAGGTGTTCTATTCGGTAGCTTATGGCCGAAAATTGATATCGGGTCAGGCCGCTCCAAGGAGTTATGATGTCATTACTAAACCCATGCTCATCTAAAGAGTGGCAGACAAAACCAGCGTGTACCTCGGCTCCTAGAAAAACTAAATCAAGTTTTAAACATCATTCGAAAACTCTTAGAAAAAATCTTTCAAAATAAATTGTTAAAAATGAATGTTAAGTACGAGAAGAGACCAGGCGGCGGGGTCAAAGATATCTATAGCGACGTATGGGATCTATAACAATGACTCATATCATTTAGGCATTTATTATAGCCATTTAGGCTATGCATAGCAAGCAGCTGTGAGTCGTGCACTGTTACCATAGGCACATGCCTGCATTCGTTTGGTCCCCTTAACGAAGCATTTCTTGTCGATTCCTGCATCTGTCCGAGTGACCAGATGGCCCTGTCAAAGAAGCTTGGCGCTACGCGTGGGCCGCAGCTGCCGGCGGGCGTCTGCGCCGGCGGCTCAAAGGGTGCGGTCCCTGGTTCCTGCACGGGCGCTGTGGAGGATGCCAGGGCCGACGGGCCCGGAACATTCCTCTTACTTATTTAGATAAAAGCCTTTCATGTCTCAGATGTTCCGGTATTATATAAGCAACAGAATACACATGGGTGGAGTGTGCTGAGCTAATTGCCCTCGATCAAAGCATACGTCGCCGCTAAATTGATAAACTTTTGAATCCTAATTAGAGATGCGAACCTGGAAGGAAAAGTTCCAGTGTTTGTCCAGCGATTTTACCTGGACCGATATGCCCCGTACTCGTTAAATTATTACGTCCAGAATCAATTATCACGAGAACAGGGCTGAATCTGAGCCTGGTGGCTCTAAAGTTACAAACCAGCTGTTGCTCTGGGTCCACAGCGTTCAGAGCTTGACTAGGCTTGGGACGTATCCAGCGAGTTCCACCCCTGGGCCCAGCCGGTGACGCCACATTGATCTCCACGGCCCGGCCTACCGACGACAAAGCCAGGAAAGGTGCCAGAAATAGCGTGACCGGCAGATGAAATGGCGATCTTCCTGGAACGGCATCGGCTGGAACCTCGTTGTATTGCACCTCGGGGAATAGTGCTGACTTAAATGAGCCAGATTTAGCGCAGTGCCCTTTCTGATCTGAGGCATGAATTCACACCGAGCATTCATGGCCAGACCCCCCCTGCCATCCCCCCGAATCCAAGCCAAAGTGATGTGTCCGAACTCATGAATTGTTACAATCATTTCACGGGACCACTCCTTTCCAAAACAAATCTTGAGTGCCCATTTGTACCAATGCCTGACAAAAGCCTCTTCAAATAAGCTTCCAGTCAGGCACCAGCTGGGCGTGTCAGGAGGTTGGGGTTCGAGTCTGGATAAACATTTATCAACAATCACGCCGTGGCGGATGTCTGCCTTGGGGATGAATTCTCCGTTTCTCCTACCCCGAAAGGCCGGCGTTGGTGGTTGATGCCGGCCCGCGTCTGACGTCATTTGTGTTGCTGGCTGATAAAACGGGAGTGTTATTGTTGACATCTGTAAATAAACATACTGAATGCCAGCATCAGCGATGAAGCTTCTCTTTGGGAAGCTCGGCTCGATGATCGGGTTCGAATCCCGCGACGGCTGGGCTGGCGCTGGCTATTTCGTCGTCTGTGCCATGTGGCGCGTCGGCGTTGTTTTGTCCCGGCTGATGGGTTGTGTTGATGTTCGCCGCTGGTCTGTTCTCGATCTGAATGTCTGGCGCGTGACCGAGGCGTTGGGGCACGTGTCAGGGCCGGGGGTCTGCAATTAGTGGGGGGGTGTTATGCTGCCGCCAAGCAATGAGTGACTTTTACAGAATCTGCGGAAAATATTCGGGCCAATTCCTGATCAGTACTTTCTATCAGCATGGGTAGACAGTTATGCCATTATTATACTAATGTGACCGCGCAGTTAGGAACAGCGTTGTCTGGGGACCCGTCCCCGTGACTGAGACATCCCAGCGATGCTTTGCGTCCAGGGAGCAGCATAAACAGTGCGCTGGACACCCGGTGACGTCACACTGGGGGACACGTGACCGGCGTCAGCCGCGCTCTGATTCCCAGGCGTCCCACAATGGGTCGCCCGCGGCAGAGACGTCCGCCTCTTGGTGCTGCCGCAGCGACGCTAGCCTTTTTTATACCGATCCGGCTCGTCGGATGTATTTGTGCGCTGTTGCGTCCTGACCGAATGAGGGATAGCAGAGTTGAGGGAGATTTTCCCCAATGGAGAACGCGAGATTTTCTCCCGGTGGAAAAACAGCCGAGCTGAGGGGACGTTCCGAACCGCGAGACGACAGAATTGAAAGTCCGCACCATGCACCTTATATTTATGCTGGCTCATTGCATCTTATGTGTTAAGCGGACGGTTTCACTTCTCAGTTGCCAATTATCCAAGGTCTCCAAAATTGTAGCATATATATATATATATATATATATATATATATATATATGTATATATTTTATCGAAATTTTATCTCATTCGAAACAATTTTTCTGGGCTGGTTAGAGAATGTTCAAGGATGTTTTTCTGCTTAACCTGGGCTTAACAATGTGAATAAGTCGCGCTCCATAGACGGCCAGCGTTCGCGTAGTGTCCCTGTAATCAGTGTCACGTTATACCCTTCGAACCTCCGCCTCCGTCCGCGTCGGAAAGAGCTGTAAACTCTCTGGTTCCTCTCGTTCAGCTGTGTTGGTTCCCTCCGCCTGAGGGGTGAATACCACTTGATACGACCTTTTCTGTTTTACATTGGTTGGTACGAATGCGGGAAAATACGTTATTAGAGCCGAACTTGGAGGTGCATCGTTCATTCTCACCCGTCTGATTTTGTGAGTAAATCAACTAAAGAAGGGAGTAGTGCTCCGCAGCTGATGAAATTGAAGGCGTTCTTAACTAAGAAGGATTTCGGTGCCTGATGTTCCGCTTAAAAGAATCAACAGTAGACACAGTTGTAATGAACAGGTTAACCTTCGGATTGGTACGTTCTTAATCATGTCTTACACTGTTATTGTGCATTCTAGCTATGATTGCAATCTTGGTGAGTTTATAGGGCGCAGAGAAGCTGTTTTTGTTGGTTGTCCACCTTGCATTGCCGTTGTAGTCATCCTCGACCAGCATCCAAGTCTTTGCATTGTGTGTACTGATCTGGAAATCGTGGAAGGTCAGAGGTAACCTACCTTGTGTACCGCTCTGTCGCGCGTAAAAGCTCGCCAAGAACTTTCTTTCACTCGAACGCGCTGCCGACTTATTCTGTGGAGGGGTCAGTTAGCTGCCCCCCCCGAGGCGCATGATACGATCACTGCGATGCAGCGCTCAGAACTGTGTACTGGACTCCCTCACCATACATCCGGCCTCGGTATGCTGGAGTCATGTGATACAGCTTTATGAGCCTACCACCGACCGGGAATGGTATTTGTAGTGTGCTGATGTATACCATGCGCCTGGCGAGCTTCTTTTTCGTCTGACGGGCATCGTTTCGAATCTGCTGGCCGTAACTTACCGTGCCTGCCCAGACCCAGAACGGTTCGTGGGAGGATGAAATCGCAACAGTTTCGCCGCTGTTTTGGCCATCTGTTCAACGTTCAAGTAGATATTAGCCATGTGAAAGAATGGCACGTGGATTATGCCCTTTCGCAAGCCTCGGACTCTGAAAAATATCCATATTTTTATGTTCTGGCTTCTGCCAACAAATGAAGGGAAACAGGACTTTGTAATGTATGTGTTAGAGTAGGTTGTGGTAAGCGAAAGTTTCATCGCTGTGTAGGTACAGCTTTAACCCAGTAAAGTGTTCAGTTAGCATGGTGCTGTTTTCCAGATGTGGGTACGTGATACAGCCGAACACTGTTCTGTCTTATCGCCTGCTCTGTTGTCTCGGGCCTTTGTGTGGGCAACTAATGCCGAATGAGGCTTCGAGCCGGTCAAAGGTCTAGGGTCTGTCTCGTGACAGGAAGGGTAGGGCGGAATTGCTGGGGCAGCTGGCGTCTCTCTTGGGATCAGCTTGCCAATGCTGGACGTATTTGCTCGGGCCCTTTGTTTCTTGCTTAGCGGCTGTTTTTTGTTTTGTTTTGTTTTTACATCAACCACCTCCTAAAATCATTTCGGCCGCGCACAACGCGATGCTATTTTGCAGAGCTGTGGTCCGTAATTTCTGCGAAGGATATTGATTAATGCCATTTAAGGGATATCATGGAGATATGGTAAATTCGATGCCATGTGAGAAGATAGGGTTAATTTGATGTATAGAAGATAGAATTCGATGCCATGTGAGAAGATATGGTTAATTCGGTGCCATATCATGTAAGAGAAAAGTGACTATTTCCATGGCTGTGATTCGACGCCGCTTCCCCGTATTCGTTGCAGGCCCAGACTAGGTCTGAATAAGGCTGCAAGTGACCGTCTCCATCCTCGATAAAGAGGTAGTCAGCAGCCGCACACGATTTCTTGTGAAGTCCGTTCAACACTCATTTCTGCATTCCATTGTCTGAAATATACAATATGACCAGTAACGCATGGGCTACATTACAGCACCGGCTGGCGCACCCTAAGACACAATTGCTATATTTGTTCTATACTTCGCTTTAGGAAGATCAGTGAAAAGCCGGAGCTAAACTCGTGGTTGATAGAATGAGTAATTGGCACATTGAGCTACTCACTTGTCGGGGCCGCCGAATTAAGGTCGTGGATTCAGCATATGGTGCTAAATGTGCACCCAAGTGCAAGTGCTCGTACCCTCTGTAACCTTCGGCCTTTTTGCTCTTTCAACGCCAGTGGACGACCCTGAACCATTTGCCGGAACAAGTGCGTGTCAATTACAGGCCGCATTGCTCGGAAGTGCAAGCCGAACAGGGGCTTGAGCGATAATTGCGATGGTGATATCGCATCGGAAGATCTTGAGCTAGCTTCTCATCGTCTGGGCGGGACGAGAGAGAGAGAGAGAGAGAGAGAGAGAGAGAGAGAGAGAGAGAGAGAGAGAGAGAGAGAGAGAGAGAGAGAGAGAGAGAGAGAGAGAGAGAGAGAGAGAGAGAGAGAGAGAGAGAGAGAGAGAGAGAGAGAGAGAGAGAGAGCGAGAGAGCGAGAGAGCGAGAGAGCGAGAGAGAGCGAGAGAGCGAGAGAGCGAGAGAGCGAGAGAGCGAGAGAGCGAGAGAGCGAGAGAGCGAGAGAGCGAGAGAGCGAGAGAGAGAGAGAGAGAGAGAGAGAGAGAGAGAGAGAGAGAGAGAGAGAGAGAGAGAGAGAGAGAGAGAGAGAGAGAGAGAGAGAGAGAGAGAGAGAGAGAGAGAGAGAGAGAGAGAGAGAGAGAGAGAGAGAGAGAGAGAGAGAGAGAGAGAGAGAGAGAGAGAGAGAGAGAGAGAGAGAGAGAGAGAGAGAGAGAGAGAGAGAGAGAGAGAGAGAGAGAGAGAGAGAGAGAGAGAGAGAGAGAGAGAGAGAGAGAGAGAGAGAGAGAGAGAGAGAGAGAGAGAGAGAGAGAGAGAGAGAGAGAGAGAGAGAGAGAGAGAGAGAGAGAGAGAGAGAGAGAGAGAGAGAGAGAGAGAGAGAGAGAGAGAGAGAGAGAGACAGAGACAGAGACAGAGACAGAGACAGAGACAGAGACAGAGACAGAGACAGAGACAGAGACAGAGACAGAGACAGAGACAGAGACAGAGACAGAGACAGAGACAGAGACAGAGACAGAGACAGAGACAGAGACAGAGACAGAGACAGAGACAGAGACAGAGACAGAGACAGAGACAGAGACGAGACAGAGACAGAGACAGAGACAGAGACAGAGCAGAGACAGAGACAGAGACAGAGACAGAGACAGAGACAGAGACAGAGACAGAGACAGAGACAGAGACAGAGACAGAGACAGAGACAGAGAGAGAGAGAGAGAGAGAGAGAGAGAGAGAGAGAGAGAGAGAGAGAGAGAGAGAGAGAGAGAGAGAGAGAGAGAGAGAGAGAGAGAGAGAGAGAGAGAGAGAGAGAGAGAGAGAGAGAGAGAGAGAGAGAGAGAGAGAGAGAGAGAGAGAGAGAGAGAGAGAGGAGTATGTACCTCGGTAAAGCCGTGCGATAACTCTGGTCTGCAGTAGTGGATGTTGCTCTTCTCTCGGAGTGAAGTAACAATCGTGACATTGGGGAACGTTGTGATGCCTCAACTCGCCCGCCATCTGTTCTCAGGCAGGGCAGGTCTCGTATTTTCTGCCAATGCTGCATGCGTGCAGTGACGCCGTCGTTGGCACAAAGTGTTGTGAAGACAGGGTCTGACCGATAAAATAATTCACTGGCATGGATTAGCTGAGAGTATGCTGGAAACGAAGCTGTATCTAGAAAATTACACTGTCGACGGAAAACATCAATATCTCATTTGGAAGCTATCTTTTGGCAATCCATCTCAACCCCAGTACCGCGACGACTTTCGAAAGTGCATTGCTAAGCAGCCAGAAGATGCAGTGATAGCGACAAAGCTAGAAAACAATTTGCTGTCAAGCGTGGAAGTTGAGCGTCATGGAAAACAAATCATATGAGTGAAAGACTCGTATTATCTACCCGTCTTCACGGCCGGTTGGCGGCCGCACCCGGTGGTGTGGCGCCGGCCGCATTCGTTGGTGGGCAGCGCGCGCTGGGCTCCGCCGCAGGATCGTGACGTCAGCAGTGCTGGAGCATCCCTCTTCGCCACCGTGGCGACCTTGGCCCTGTGACCGATGCCGTGTGCCGGCCGCATGCAGGGCACCTTGGCGCCGTCGTCGTTTATGAGTCCATGAACGTCTAGTGATGTCGAGAGCTTTGGTGATCATTCGTGCTCGCTCAAAAGAGAATAGAACATACACAGGGTTGTATTCTCTATATCTGGTTCTACATCGAACCGACTTTGCTTCATGCCTCGGGGTCAGCGGCATGTTGTGAGACTTGCTCCCAACAGTGGCTGTGCGTGTCGAGAGTTCGGTTCTTGCCCAGTTGCAGTGGCTTGTCGGAGACGTTACGCCCCCGTGCCGATGGTTTTGCTGTTGACGCCACACTGATTCTTCCTGTTGGCGAGGTCTGATGACATCAGTGGAGGATCAGGGACCGTGGTATCAAAATTTCTACATTTCCATCACCACTTAATATGGTTCTATGGCGTTACATATTCCGAATAACCCAGAAATACCCGTTGCCTCCCCGGCCCAATATTTTGGACGCTCCTTCGCCTTTGTCTGATGAGTAACGTGAGATACATGTGTGTGTTTGTACCTCTTCGTGACACTGCCTGGTACAGAGTTGGTGGAAACGCTGGGCGTGTAACGTCATAAAGCTCACCTCGGCTGTGTGGACCGATTTCTTACATGCCAGGGACGAGATAGGTAAGTGTGTAGATGAAGCCACGAAACTGGGGATTTGTCCTGATTCCTGGAGGTGCGTGTTTTTTTACAAGTTATCAGGCGATGGGGTTTACTTAAATGTTTAAAACCACTGATTGACATAGCTGTGCTCTGTCTTTTCATGCAGAAAAGAAGATAAGTAGATGAAATTCTTGTTCCCCTAGCTGCCCGCTGATGCCCAGTGTCTCTGTCACATCCGGCCAAAAAAGTGTGTAGCTCTGTGCCCGCCGCTGGGAGGCGCAGGAGACATGGAAGCCCTGTGGCGTCACACGGCTGAGGATCAGTTTTCACACTGGATTGGGCGGGGCTGGGAAGTTTTCAGACTGGACTAGGCGGGGCTCTGATGATGTGGGAGTGACGCTGCCATTGAGCCGAGTGACATCTGCTCCAGGCTGCAGCCGGAGGCTGGCCGATAGAGCAGGTCCTAAGAAGTGCGTGCCGTTCGATACGGCCGACATCCTGGAACGTTATCAAAGCGATTTGAGTATGAAGAGGTCGTAGTGAGTAATACAGATTTCATGTTGGCAGATTCCATTTGACTGTGTCATGTCATATAATTCAGCAAGCTTGGCGCATGGAGTAAGGCAGTTAATACGGGTGAAACCTCGGCTTTGCCTTGATCAATTTAGACTCAGCGCTATATTTGTTGGGACTTCACAGATCTCTTTCCGCCGAGAATGCCTGAAACCAATGTGAACCGACCTGGAAAAAACGCTTGCTAATGCATGCCAAAGTTCGTCGTTCACTTCATGGAATCCGATTCTCATGAGAAAAAACGGTATAAAATATTTCCTTCTGTCTCTGCTCTCATGAACGCGGATTGGTTGGGCATTCTTCCGACAGACGTGGTCATCTTTCTGTTCAGTCCCGTTTACGAGGCCAGTGGTACTTGTCTGCAGTGGGTGTTGGTCATATTGGCCGAGTCAGCGCGACACTGTGTCTCTCACTCTCCGTCAGACACAGACCGTCCTCAGCCTCTTGTCTGGCCATTCATTCATGAAAACTGCGGCTCTGCAGTGATGGCGTGGGTACAAACTGAGTGAAAAATGTTAGCGAACGCCTCTCTTTATTTTGGACAGTTGCGTAATAGTTTCGAGGCGCAGA
The DNA here is from genome assembly GCA_034440635.1 of Lepas anatifera. Classification (NCBI taxonomy): domain Eukaryota; kingdom Metazoa; phylum Arthropoda; class Thecostraca; family Lepadidae; genus Lepas; species Lepas anatifera. The sequence goes on from JAOTON010000356.1 coordinate 80,043, forward strand.
CAGTTTTGAAACTAAATAAACAGCTGGAATAATTTCTTAGTATATGACCACGAATGTTGGTGCGCCCTCAAGCTCACATAATCAAAAGTAGAATTGATGTGAGGTCAAATGTAATCCTTTAGTCCTACTTCCTTGTTTCATTATACCCCATATGCCCCATATAGGCCCATATATAAGTAAATTAATCTTGATATAGGCCGTTCAACAGAATAACATACTATGGCCAAACCATGGCGACTAATATACCGGGATCAGTTAAAGATAGTCAAAGTGTTGAGAATGACACGTGTTTCTTTGTTCACCCACCGCAGTTTCTTGTATGCTCTCAAGCCCCAGATGTGGAGCGTGCAAACTTGTTTATCTTATATTGCCTTCCGCTTCCTGTGAAAGAGCTCATTCAGATATCAAATGGGAGCGAAGTGCAAGGCTGCTTACACTTACTCATCCGGCTCGCGTCATTTACTGTGAGTAATCTCTCGACCTTTGTATTGTTCGTTGCGCTGTATGGTTGGTAATCTAGACTCCCAGGAGAGGCTGTCACTGTCGAACTCCTCTCGTTATTTTCAGTGAATGTATGGAAAAAGTTTTCTCTCATCTTGACTAGGCTCGTGCTGACATTTTTGTCTCGGTAAAGGCATGCATTCTGAGTCGTGGAAAATTTTCCCATTGGCTTTTCCTTGCTCGTGGTGATAGAGCTGCATCTGACTGCTGCTCACCCGGTCCTATTTGAAGCTTCAGTGGCTTTTATCACGTGCCGTCCTCGATTTACCCCGACGCCGAGTCTCAGTTGCTGGGGCGTCGGGTGTTGATGTTATAACGCCGTAGCCGTCCGGTCGTGACGGCGCCCCAGTGCCGTGACGACCGGCGCGTGGCGTGATGTGACGTCACCGCTTGATCCGGGGGTCGGCCGCCGCCCGGTCCGGCACCGCCTCAGGGGGTCCACACTCTGTAGTTCGCCTGGAATGTGCTATGGCTTTTAAACCGCTGGCGGTGCCAGTGGATAGGTGAGGTGTTGAAATTTATAAAACCTTGGGCAATTAATGTTTGGTTTGCGAAATATTCTGAAGCGAACCTTATCGGTGGTGTCTTGGTTTGCCTGCTGATTTCCTTGTTATGTACTATAATAAGAAGTAATCTTCTGGAGCGACTGAGGATCATTTGTAGGAGGTCCACGTCAGCTGCTGTTGCTGCCACGCGCGGGGTTGTGCGTCTGACCTTTATGACCCGTCGGCGCCGACGAACGCAGCTGGTCCGTCGATCGATGACACGGCGCCGACGTGTGAAGCGCTTACAGGCACCGCCGGCTGCTCAATATATCAATCTTCTTGAGAACGCAGGGCTTGTGCCGTGAATCTTACTGAACTGCCGTGTTTTTTCTGTGTGGTCCGTGCATGCGCTTTTCTCTTCACTTGATGCTGATGTTGGGGCTGTGCTTGCGATAAAGACGAATGTCCCTGTAAATCGGGAGTAGTCGGCCCGATATTCAGGACGTATGCTGTAAACACCCACTCACCACTCGCTGATAGCAGCCGCTGAATAGGGAAGCATTCAGTGATCATGAAGTATGATTGATGGATGTAAGTCTGGAAATCTGGAAACCTGGAAACCGCAATTTGTTTTCACTTTCACTCGCCGGGGACAAAATACTATAATGTCATCAACACATAATGTAGCTCTCTTAGATTTGACCTTATCAACACGTGTAATTACGAGGCTGACCGCCAGGGTGCCACTCGTAGCACGTCGACGTTGTGACATCGTTGCGAGTGTTAGCATTTATTACGTGACATGCAGGGCAGTCACACAGTTAGGATTTTGACCAATCAGATTGTTGAAACCAGATGGAAAGGAACTCCTGCATGGTTTGTGTTGGGCCTTAAGGCCCTATATTTTTAGCTTAAATTGTGCGGAAATTTAAAAACAGGGATCTTTGGGGTGTAATGAAATACGTCAATAGTGTTTTTTCGCCAACGCTATACATAACTTTTTAGTTCAAAACCAGTAGTCAAGTTGGGACACTCCCTTTACCTATATAATTGAAATTGTACCAGGCATTGTGGGTGAAAGTGAATCTTCGCACCGCCTTAGTACTGGCGTGCTTTAATTTGTGTTCGTCATCGATCTTCTGGAATACCATCGGCATAGATGACGACGTAGGTCCACTGGTTAGGGAGAGGGTGGGGGGGTGGGGTGGGGAAATGCATAGTCCCTTCCAAATTCACCCCATCACAACTTTTTCCAGATTTTATATAAATAAATTCTATGGTTTTCGCCCCCCCTGCCAATCGTTGTAGACTCGCCACTGTGCAAGTACACGGGATGCCAGGGATGCCTCACACTGCATTTGTGATGCACCTGCAAGTATTTTTACTTGGATAATTTTGCCGAACGTATAATGTTTATCAAAATTTTTCGGTGTGCGGAGGAGGGACCATGCATTCTGCGGTAACACTGTGATGGATCGCTTACCAATATGGTTTGTGTGATTTTAAGCTCATCCTATGCGTTGCGTTAAAGTTGGGCGACGCTGTGACTGCAATGAAATATTCGGCTTTCTGTTGCACTGATTGTTATGCCTCTATTGATTCGCGAGAAAAATTGTGAACCCATCTATGGAATTCGGCGTGTTCTTCTGGGAAGGAATTGTAAGAATTCTGGCACTGCAATGGTGGAGGATTTAAGGTGAGTGTTTTTCTTTTACTGAATTTCGGCATTCCCAGCATATGTTATATTTTGTTTATGATACATTTACTGAACCGACTAACATCTCCTAAGCCAAAGCTCCTACAAAGTATAGTTCGATATCTTGCCCGCTCGATCATCTCGAGGTGGAAATGTCTATTTAATATCAGCCTAGCAACTGGATGGCCGTGGCAGTTCCTATTATATCCCCTCCACTGTTCCGTCCTTGAAACCATTAGCAATGAAGTTAGAATAATGTTTTCAGAGAATTGTTATCGGCAACCGTGCGAGTAACCGGAAAGTGGCAGGTTCCGCTTACTCCAGCGGTGAATGTAGCTGTTGCTGGTGCTTTCTGTGCGACCACTTGTCTCACGGGCCCTTGTAGGTTTCCCCGTCTATTGAGGCATGTAAATTGAATGTAACTGCTTCTGGACTGCGTTGTTTGATCAGCACCGGGAGGCGTTGTTTTGAGTTGAGCTTTCCTGGATTTCTGCACGCTGCTAGCTGCAAAGCAGCCCTTGCTCCGTGTTCTGCGTTGGTTACTGGCAGTGTTGGGATGCAGCAGCTATACAGGCCACATCACCAGGGATAAACCAGCTGGAAAAAAGCCATTTCGTTGCTGCTTGTAGTTTTCTGGTACCTGCCTTTAACTGGACATATGGTTTCTAATGAAACCCTTCCTCTCGCTTCACCACTACCGGTAACCAGTAGAAAGTGGACTGGCGCCGTCGACCGTTCAGCCGTGTTCAGACCGCTGTGGGTGTGTCTGTGGGCGTGCTAGCGCGCCGCTACTCGCCGCTCCAATGGGACCGGGCCATGCTCGCCCACCGCCTCGCGTGTCGTCGTTGCGTCGGCGGCGATCCTGAGGCGACCTTGGCACCTGTAACGCCACCCGGTACGTCGCCGGTGTCGATTCTGGTGCCAACGCCTGCCCTAGCAGATGCTAGCGTCAGCTATGTATTCATGTAAAACTCGCCGGGTTTTGGCGAGAGATATTGTTTACCTCACAGCCCAACAGTTGTGCTCGTTTTTTTGAAGAGGTAAAGTTTGGGAGGTGCGGAAAGTTTTGCTCGCCTGCCCTTCATAAATCTGATGTGTGTACTTCTCCAAAAATGCGCGAAATCAACACTGGCCTGTGACTTATCGCTTTTGACACGACAACCCGCTGAGGCGCAGTTGTGCTCCTCCCGAGGCGCCGGCTGCACCGGCCGTGGGCGTGTATTCCACTCGTGGAAACACGGAACCGGAAAATACCGGGCTGTTTGGTGGAGAAAGTCGGTTTTTATGCGGGGACAGCTTCGTTGTCGGTAGTTGTCCAGTGTGTGACGGCCGGCCGCCATCGCTTATGTGTCACTCGTGAGTTTCTCACGAGGTACTCACGGTGACAGCCAATAGAAACGCCTCCCAGTCTGCTGAGAGAAACACAGAGGACAGATTCTGTCGATTGAAACACTCGTCAGGTCTGTTTTTTTCTATTCACGAATGTGGAACGTTTTGTATCTCATTTCAAATTGTCGTACCGGTAAGTTTGAGAATGCTACTTTGATTGAGGCGGATGACACTTTGTCGCCCGCGCATGTTCGACCTGAAATGAATCCATCCCTCGTTCTATGGACAGCCTCTATGACATTGTTGCTCCTCACGCCTTCTTCCAAATAGGTAATGAGATGGACGGAGGCACGGACTCGTGGCACAATTGTTTCGGTGTAAAGTTTAGGTTATTTTTTAATACCGGTGTAGGAGCAGCTTTCTGTGTTGCTTTGCACGAATGTTTGGCTCTTTTCGAGTGCAGGACCTAACGTTGGCGGAGACAGGACAAATTGATGCGTGGTCCACTTGTGGTACGCCGCTGCTTGATTGCTGGCATACTAATTTAACTAGAAATTGTTGCAGACATGGATGAGGCGACTAAATAGAAAGACATTGAAATGTGTGCTCTCAGAATCAGTCTCGGCTGGAAGGAAACAAAGCATGATAATATTTTAGTAACATCTTGCTACTACTGCCAGGGCCATAACAAATATCTGTCCGGGTAGAATTATCGAGGCTCGTCTCTGGTGTGACGCCCAAACACTATATATAACCTTCTCCACGGTGGTTTTGCTCATGCACACTCCACCACAGCCACACTCTAGGGTTTTTTTTGACGGCCCATAAATTCCTAAGGGGGCGGAAGTTCGTAAATGCTGAGGCGTTTGACTCGGGCGCTGGGCAAATATTTATGTACACCGTTTGTTGTTTCAGCTGCGAGGCACTATTGTTCGGTATGTAGCAAGAATTTCGGGAAAACGAGAGAAAGTCAGTGCCAAGACACCACTCGTAGGACTGTCGTAGATAAAATATCAGGCCGTCTGGTTTGACCTCCTTTCATTGATAAATGTTGGCTCGAGTCGAATTTAATCTTAGCGTGTCTGGGGCTTCAGTATTTGTTGCTGAAATATGACAACAGCCATGAAAAATGAAGGAAAATGAATAGCCGTCCAAATGAACTTGGCGAGTGTCGGAAAGCTTTAGAGGCAGAATAAATGACGTATCGCTGTGATATTCTGAAACACAGGAAAAACGTCAAGCAGCACATTAAGTGCTTCCAGAACGTGCGCGGAAAGGGATTTTTTTCTTTTCCTTGTGCGAAGATGCTATCAGGAGGAAATTTGGGTCTCCGCTGATAGTTTCCTAATAGGACAGTGAGGAGGTCGTCTTGAATCGTAGCAGTCAATAATTAGGGAACTCTAAATGTGAAACAGACGATGAGGACAGTGGTGAAAGTGTGTCTCCAGGCATTGGACTGAAAATCGCCACCGCCATGCTGCCAGTTTTAGTAGTTAACTCGAGCTGGAGTAGATTTTAAGCACAGATAAGACGTTTGAAATATTTATGTTTCGGGTTTCCGGAGGGCGGTTGCTCGCTTTTGCTGAAATATATATTCGAGTGTGTATATTTTATCTCATTATGTCTATGCTGGACTCAACCATAGACTCGCTAGGGCGTCATCCATGCTACAGCTAACCCGAAGCTTGTGCCGAATAAACCATGGAAACTGAAGTAGCTGAAATACACTGTTATTTGTCAAACAATCATGCGATAGTAATGTCTGTATCGCCAGCTATCCCGCCACCGTCACGTTCCGTGCCGCTGAGTCCAGGCATTGCCGTTTCTGGTCGTCTGGCCACTTTATCGTCCGATCGGGCTCCACGGGTCGAGGTCGCGTGTCTCGTCACCGCGCGGGGCCGAACTTCGTCACGTTCGCTCTCCACCGGCCCCGCGCGGCCATTGGTGACGCTGCGCCAATGCTGGCGCTCAGTCAGCCGACGCATGTTGAAATGGGACAGATACTGCGCCGTGTTTAATACTAAGCATGACGAAGAACGCGATAACGGAGATTCACGTAGCTCGAGAGAAGGGTCATTGCTTTTAGCACCGTGTTGGTGATGTTTTTTGTGGTAAGGTGACCTTTCGAGGCTTGCTAACAGCTTCTCTTCCCGGTTAGTGGAGCAGTAAAACAAGGTGTTCTGCGTAGTGATGGTGAGTGTCGTTGGAATGACTTTTGATATCGCGCTGGAGATTCCGTATCGTCTAGCTCACACCGCGCAGGTTACCCGAACACTCGAGCTCTCGTGGTGGTTTGCCCGTGCACACATGCGATAAGAACGAATGGCGACGCCCTGGGGCTCTCCGGGCCACTTGTGAAACGTGTGCAATTCCGAAGTGTATTGCATGCAACATTACCACAGACTGGAGAAATAACAACGTTTGACGTATTCTGCCGTTGCTGTGATGATCGTTTCAGATCTAAAAGCCTGAGTTGTGTAGACGACTTCGGCCTGCGTGCACCAGAGGTGGATGATGTGGCTGGACGGCGCTTGTCAGTCGTGTATCGCGGACGGGCGGAGCGGCTGGACTCGCTCAGCCCGGATCGTGCGGGAGTCACGCCACTCCACGTGTCGAGAGGCGCCGCGTATGCGTGCGCTCCTGCGTGCCAGGGCCGTGTCGAACGGCAGCAACACTTACGCAAAGCCTGAGCTGATTGGTCGGTGATATCAGGTTGTTGAACCTTGCTGAACCGCGCGGTGCGTTGAATCTATGCGATGCATGGGTTTACCTTGTGTATTCGAGCAACCAGTGTGTTTTTAACTGCAATATGTGGATTTGTGTTCTTACGCACTTTTTCAAGGGACTTCGGTCGCATTTGAGTGTGTGATACACAAAAACTGGTTGTCTTTGTACTGGGGGGTCGCCACGGAATTTTTACTGGTGTGGGGGAGGGGGTGAGTGGTGGACTCTGGACAGGCGATAATGAGGGGGATTGGAGGCGACTTTTGATAATATTGTCTGTCTTTGAAAACGGTAACGACGATGCACTTTATCAGTGCACATTTACGCAGGCCCACGCAGATAAAAGGGATAAAACCCAAACAACCAAAATTTTTATGGGGATCTCCCCCTTATTCACGAGTTGGGCGGGGCGCGCCCCCTCGCTTTCGACGCCCATGCCCTTGTGGTGTGCTGAATGAGGAGTGAGACGGTGTCGCGTTTTTGTGCGATTTGCGCTACATCGTGCTACCGTCTAGGAGCTTTTTCAAAGCCTGCATCGAAGCCATCTGTCGACTTGGTCCGGTAACTGGGTCATGTGTTGTCACCTCACCACGATGTGGGGAGTCTGCTCGGCGAGCGGGGCTGGTGTGGCCAGGTCTCGCCGTGTTGGCCAGTCGCGTGCCGCCGCGCCGGTGGAACTGGCAAAAACCCGGCTGGAAAGCCACGCGGAGCGACCCGGCGACCTCACACCGGGCCGCGCCTCGCAATTGAAGAGTTCAGTTATTAAGATACTGGGATTGCTGTTGTCTATGGCACGCCTCAGTAGTTAGCGGTCGGTTTCTGTTGGTGTTTGGTTTGAATGTTGTTGGGCGCTGTCATCCCAGGCCGCCGCCTTTGCCAAGCTCTCCCGACCGTGGCCATGGTCCGCCTGGCAGGGTCCCTGGATGACGTCATACCTCGTGGTGACGTCACCAGGTGTTACGATCAGGGGTGTGATCAGTATTACTTGCGAAACCATGACGCCTGCAAATGCCGTTTGATATCATTTGTAGTCGAATGTAGACTGAAGACTTTCGGACACAAACATGCAGGCCCATAACTAATTGATGAGGCTTGTACACACTGTTCGATATGTAGCAATGTTGCGGTGCCCATACTTGATGGTATCATGCCGACTAAACTTAGAGGCCAAACAAGACCAGATGCATTAGTTTCGGTATACTAGATATCTTGCATTGTGTACCGTTTGCCCTGCACCGCTTCTTAACTGTTCTCCCTGATCAATATCATTATCCCTGCCCTCGACCTTTTGGCGAAAGCACAGATGGTGGGTGACGAAAAATAACGTCAAAACAATTATCAAATTAGGTGAATGGTCTGCTCCATGGTAGTTGATTTGTTCGGCCCTGATCGGATCTGTGACGTCATTCCACATCATGCGATCGCAGGGTGACGTCATACCGGTGTGCCTCTCTGCCGTGACTCAGTTGCAGATGATTTTACTGAGTCAGAGCCTGGCCTGGGTGGTGGATACTTGTGACTCTCAAGACCTACCCTTGATTCATGATTCATATTGATGTACGGCAATGGCCAAGTCGTTGAAAGCGCCCTAAAACCCCAACACACACACACACACACGATGTACGGCAAGCGAGTGAGAGTAGTCGCTGGGAAGATTCCGCAGGTCTATTATTTGTATCCGGGTTGCATTGACTTATAATTTTAAAAGCAAGTATTCAATCATTTCCAAGTGGATGGATTTATGAGCTATCTCCTAAAGGCTAGATACGGTCCGGCGCCTCTATTTTCAGGACGATACGTCAATGGATTGATGAAGGATGCTCTGAGCTTCTGCCAGTTTTATATTGAGAAAATCAGGTTTCTCATTCAGCCCGCCAGCTTGAGTGGGTGACTCGATACTCTGCCTCTTCAATCAGTCTACTGCGTCGTAGTTGGCTGTCCTAAATGGGGACAGATGGCTAATATCGCCCGAAGAGCTTTAGTTAGCCTGCTCGTGAACTGAACCCAGGCCCGCGGAAGCGCACTCCTTCCGCCGCCCCCTCTGCAGGCACAGGTGCGCCAAGGGCGCCGGTGACGAGTGACGTCACTGAATGACATCATAGTGATCCGCCCGCGGAGGCAGAGTCACAGCGGGGGTGGCAGCAACCAGGATGTTTGCATTGGTTTGGGGTATTGGGTGGCAGCAACGACACAAACACCAGGTCTCAAAACCCTAGTACTTATTTACGCGGGCCGACAAAAAAATTACGTGACAGCAGCGTTGCGTTGGCATTGTAACGCAAACTCGTGGTTCGATTACGATTATGGAACACATAACTCGTTTGTGTTGTCATAGGGAATTGCCATGATTTGGATGATATTGAAAACTAATGAATGAGGGAGACGCACTTCCCATTTCCATAGGTTGATATTTGTGACGCGAGTAGCTGCAGAACGCTGCAAGGAGTCGAAAACCGAATAGTTTTTTATTATTTTGGATCGTTTAGGTATCTATCAGCGAGGAGATAAGTTTTACTGACAATCCCCCCTGGTTTTGTCCGGTGGCGACAGCACTTTTTTAGCGAGGACGTGACCCCCACAGCCGGCAGTGTTAAACCTTGTCTCCTTGTCCGGCAGGGAACGGCATTGGCCGATGACGGCCACTGCGTCTACTATGGCACGTGCGGACCACCAACGCTCATGATGTCACACCCCAACTGTCCGTACAGCGGCCCTGCCAAGCCGCTGGAGGACAAGGCGACTCTCGCCCTGCTGCAGGATACCTGCCCCTTCCTGTTCGACGGACTAGGTAAGCACTCGCCAATGCCCGAAGGTGCAAACCGTCTGTGTTTGGCGACGTGATTATCTTTTCTGCAAGCTGTGGGGTCAGTTCCGTGTGATCCGTATTAGCAGTGTTCGGTGTCTGAAACAACGTGTTGTCGGCGGGTGCCGTGTTGTGTCCGATGTGCCCCTGCCCGAACAAGCGCTGTGCTGCCATCGGATAGCGGGGAGTGGGCTTTCATGAGCCGTGTTGCTGTGGGGTACATAGCTGGTGAGCGCTGACTGCCGATTCTGGGGGAGGACGAAATGCGAACAACCTGACGCCGCCCCCAGCTGCAGACGCTGACTGCAGCATGACGTCACAATGTTCTCCTCCTTGTCGCTACGGGCATACTGGTGTGAGGTCAAGCAACAGACAACTTCATCTCACCTAGCTTGTTGTGTGCCGTCACGGGTACAAGCTTGGCGCCATACTTTTCTGGGCCCCTTCTCAGTGACCCAGCGCTGAGTTGGCTTTCCAACAGCTTGTACCCAGTAACCTGTTGCGCTGCCCAGTGTTCTAATTGATCCAGAGATACGTAGAGATGGACCCTTCCTCATGGTGTCTAGACGTGACTAAGGCCTATTTTTACCGTGTAACAACTCAGTGCGAGACTTAAGTTGTTGTTTAACAGCTATTTATCAACAGTCTATGTGTGACATTGTCCGGAAATGGGGGAGTCATGTCTCTCCGGGACACCGCTAGTTGGCATCAAATCCGGCAGTTTCACTGCTGGCCGGGGTCAGATCCAGAGAAGGGGGTAATGTGGTCATGCCTCTACCCCGCCCCCGCCCTCAAAGCGAAGCGGAAGATCCAAATCATGCCCCCGAAACCAAGCTAATGTTTCATCGTCAGAATTTTTTTAGCGTTTTTGTCCGTTTGGTGGGTACCTCTCAACGTGAACGAAATTCCTCCTGAAGGGGAAAAACTAAATGTATTTCGCTTTTCGAGCGATCGTTTAGCTGTTGATGAGTTTTATTGAAAATTAGTGATGTCAAAATTATTTCACTCCGCCAGCCGTCATCTCCGCCTCTCGACGTTTTTTTAGATCCCAAGGCTGATATGGGTATGTCACCCTCATAACCAACCCGCTGGATCCGCCCCCGCTTCGGGCTGACTAACACATCATCCCCCCTTAAAAATACCCCATCAGCTTCTACATCTATCCTGCTATATTACTTCCTTGGGCCATCCTTCGAGTTGCCTTGCTGTAACGTGGTATTTTGTTTCGAAGAAAGAAATGAAGGATTTTTTTAGAAATTTCCCTGACAGCGTCCTGTCACTTCCTTTTTGTTTGTTTTGACTGGTTTTGAATGTGACCTTACTAACCCCTTTTCCCCTGAAAATTATGACGCTTATCTCCCTTTTATTCGACCGGGACTATCAGCTGCGACCTCCCTGTGACCTGTTCTGCCCCCCCGGCTGAAACAGACGAGCTCCCTCCGCTGCATTCCCCTCAGCGACGCCACTATCAACTGACCCTGTTCTGCAGGCGATACGGAGGTGGCTCCGTCCTTTTGCTGCAATGTCGACAACGTGAAGGAGATGGCGGCCTCGCTGGCGCTGGCCGCCTCGCAGTTCTCGCGCTGTCCCGTCTGCTACTACAACTTCCGCAAGTCCATCTGCACCATGGCGTGCTCGCCTCACCAGTCCAAAGTTCATCAACATCACCGAGATCAAGCATGACAGGGCCACCGGTGGGTGGGGCACTTTCGGAAAAATCAACATGTGTGTGATATAAAAGTCGTGAGGAGACATCGCGTCGGAATATCACATTTCTCCTGTAAAGTTCATGTTCTCATGAATAAATCCACCCTGCCTGGATTTTCTCTGAAATCGGTCGAACATCAGGAAATGTAGAAAGCCGTGATATACTTATCTGACGGTAAATCGTATTCTACTGGGAAATATTTAGCCGGCTGAACATTTTTTTCCAAAACCCAGACGGATTTTGGATTTATTTTGGGAGCTTCGGAACAGCATGCGACTATTTCTTTCAGCGAGTAAGAATCCAACCAGCGCTGATTCGGAACGTACACAGATTTAAACATTTCTGCGAACACTCATGCTCGTTTTCTCCATTGATCGTTAGTACGCACCGCTTCACGGCCTATTTATGTTACTGTAAATCGTATTCGACTGGGACATATTGAGTTCTTAAAGTATTTTTATTTTTATAAATCGCTGATGCTGATAGTCGCATGATGTTCGAAAGCTCCGTAAATACATCCGAAATCCGACTGGTGTCCCGAAAAATACGGCACTTGCCTTTCTGAGTGCCCTAAACCTCCAATAATATTCCCGAAAAATACTCAACGAACTCGAGATAGTCTTTTGTAACTCGGGCTATTTTCTCCAGGCTATAATATCTACACCTCCGTGGAAAATGAACTTATTTAAGCATAAGCCTTCAACGCCCATTGCTCTGCGATGTCCCATTAACTAGACCAACAACCATTGAGCTTCATATGTGGAGCGCTTTAGTTCTAGCTCCATTTCCTTGAAATCACTTGCATGGTTGTGAGTCCTGATGAAACCAGCGAGTTTGATGGGGTAGCGTGCAGGCCGGGTCACCGAAATGACTGTCGATCGACTGATTAGCCCTCCGTCTCCGGTCGTTCCGCGCTGGAACTCATTCCCTTCCTCTGTGCGATTGATTGTTCATGTTTGATAAATGGGGCTCGTTCTCAGTGGGCACTCACTACGTAGTTGTTGGTGCCCATGAATCGATACCATCTACCCGTGTGAGGCTGCTTCTGTTGGTGAGGCTGGTCACATAACAGCGGTATGCATGTAATATCGAGCTCGAGAGTGTATGTGCCGGTCTTATTGAGCTCATTGGTGCGTCTTAATATGCCTTGGCATTGCAATATTCTTCCTATGTTCTCGATTCAGTCCAAACATGCCGGAAAGCTCCTACTGGCTTCGTACAGGCTGTGTGTAAGACTAGGGCGTAAATTGTATTAAGCTGGTGCACACCAACTACCAATTTTAATGACTGCATGCTTGATGACGACTTGACTTCGTGATGCGTGTTCTTGACATTATCAGGGCAGCGTAAGAATGCTTTATTTGATAACATGGGTATTGGGGAGCCACGTAGCCATTAGCAGCAGAGCCATATGGCCATTCGGCTCCACCTGTGTACCTCATCTTCCACCAAATTTCCCCCAGACACCCTGTCCGTTCTGGCCTTCTACCTCACCTTCCGCCCACTCCTCCCGCTCCCAGACTCCCTGTCAGCTCCGCCCGTGTAACCCACCTTCCACCCCCCTCTCTCAGACACCCCCTGACCCTCTCTCGCTCCCCCTCCCGCAGACCAGGACTACGTGGCGCGGGTGACGTTCTACCTGGACCGTAACTACACGCGCGGCGTGTACGACAGCTGCGCCAAGGTGCAGAACTCGCAGACCAACTCGCCGGCCATCGGCGCCATGTGTGGCGAGTGGGGCTGGTACCGCTGCAACGACAAACGGTGAGGCCCCGCCCGCTGCCCAACCAGCTCAGTGAAGTCACGCCCGCTGCCCAACCGGCTCAGTGAAGCCACGCCCGCTGCCCAACCGGCTCAGTGTAGCTGCAGATCTAGTGTTTTGACAAAGAGCCGTATGCAACTTTAAGGCAGTATGTTTACGCGATGATTTTAGTGGCGATTCTGGTTTTCCCGCTCTGTGACTAGACAGAGATGTGAAATTGCCTGTATGCTTTTAGATGAATGCATTTTGACTCATTTTCCTTCATCGTCACTGTGAGGGCTATTCTGATGCAGTTTGGTACCTTACGTGCGAGCTTAATACGCTGTATGTTGTGCGGCAGGTTCTACGATTTCCTGGGTCACAACCCGTACGCGCCGTTCCCGATTGACTACGTTCTGACGGAGGGGGAGGACGTGTCGCCGTTTGAGCCGCTTGACCCGAGTGTGGACCTGTGCAACACCACCATCACGCCCAAGACAGGGGTATGATCAATGCTGCTGCCATTTGTGTTCGGTTTAGTGAGTTCAGTGCTTATCCGGATTGTGAGTTCAGTGCCTACGTGCTTGCTGGCACCTCTCATTTATTTAAATGCAGTCGCCTGTCTTAGAATTATCAACTTATAATATTCAGGACTTTGTGTCACTGAGAAGGATCAAAATCATGTTGAACAATTGGGCCTTCCTATCGTCCATCGTCTTCTGACCGTGTGTCGCCGCCGTGCGCCCGACAGAAGCGTGTGGACGCCTGCAGCTGCAGCGACTGCCCTCTGTCGTGCCCGGTGGCGCCGCCTATTCCGGCGCCGCCGGGAGACTGGATGATTGGGCCGGTGCGCGGCAGCGTGGTGGTAGCCGCCGCCGCCTTCATCGCGCTCGCCGTCCCGTTTGTGATCGCCTTCGCCTGCTGGTATTCACGCAACCGGGGTGAGTTGCTGGGAAACCCTGGCTCTTGTGTTCTGCGTACAAATATCGTGTAAGACGAGGAAATGGACAAGTGCTGGTCGTTAACGGTACCGTGCTGCCACGGTATTAGACTATACGCTCCGTTGTAAGACGGTAACGCGTTGTGGGACGCTAATTTTAGCAGGCTCATCAGCGGTACCGTGCTGCCACGTATGACACTCTACGCTCCGTTGTAAGACGGTAACGCGTTGTGGGACGGTAATTTTAGCGGGCTTATCAGCGGTACCGTGCTGCCACGGTATGAGACTGTACGCTCCGTTGTGGGACGGTAACGTTAACGGGCTATCAGCAGTACCGTGCTGCCACGGTATGAGACTGTACGCTCCGTTGTAAGACGGTAACGCGTTGTGGGACGCTAATTTTAGCGGGCTCATCAGCGGTACCGTGCTGCCACGGTATTAGACTGTACGCTCCGTTGTAAGACGGTAACGCGTTGTGGGACGGTAACGTTAGCGGGCTCATCAGCGGTACCGTGCTGCCACGGTATGAGACCGTACGCTCTGTTGTGGGACGGTAACGTTAGCGGGCTCATCAGCGGTACCGTGCTGCCACGGTATGAGACTGTACGCTCCGTTGTGGGACGGTAACGTTAGCGGGCTCATCAGCGGTGCCGTGCTGCCACGGTATGAGACTGTACGCTCCTTTGTGGACGGTAACGTTAGCGGGCTCATCAGCGGTACCGTGCTGCCACGGTATGAGACTGTACGCTCCGTTGTGGGACGGTAACGTTAGCGGGCTCATCAGCGGTACCGTGCTGCCACGGTATTAGACTGTACGCTCTGTTGTGGGACGGTAACGTTAGCGGGCTCATCAGCGGTACCGTGCTGCCACGGTATGAGACTGTACGCGCCGTTGTGGGACGGTAACGTTAGCGGGCTCATCAGCGGTGCCGTGCTGCCACGGTATGAGACTGTACGCTCTGTTGTGGGACGGTAACGTTAGCGGGCTCACCAGCGGTACCGTGCTGCCACGGTATGAGACTGTACGCTCCGTTGTGGGACGGTAACGTTAGCGGGCTCATCAGCGATACCGTGCTGCCACGGTATGAGACTGTACGCTCCGTTGTGGGACGGTAACGTTAGCGGGCTCATCAGCGGTACCGTGCTGCCACGGTATTAGACTGTACGCTCTGTTGTGGGACAGTAACGTTAGCGGGCTCATCAGCGGTACCGTGCTGCCACGGTATGAGACTGTACGCGCCGTTGTGGGACGGTAACGTTAGCGGGCTCATCAGCGGTACCGTGCTGCCACGGTATGAGACTGTACGCTCCGTTGTGGGACGGTAACGTTAGCGGGCTCATCAGCGGTACCGTGCTGCCACGGTATGAGACTGTACGCTCCGTTGTGGGACGGTAACGTTAGCGGGCTCATCAGCGGTACCGTGCTGCCACGGTATGGACTGTACGCTCCGTTGTGGGACGGTAACGTTAGCGGGCTCATCAGCGGTACCGTGCTGCCACGGTCTGGAAGTGGTTTCTGACGAGGAGCTGCGTCGGCTGTCTCTGGCTAACCTCTCGGCTTGCGTGCGCCGACCGCCGCCGCCCACCGGCCCGCCCCAGAGCGTCTTCTCCAGTAGGTGGCGCCCTGGCGCCGTGTGGACCCGGGCTGACGCCGGGCACTAGATCTGCAGCCACTTCCCGTCAGCGGGGAGCTCGGATCGTTTTTTTGGCTTCGATTGTTTGTACTCGGTGAAAGCGGTTGCGGGATTTTTCTTGTTGCGTAAAAGAAAAAAATTAGATAAAGCTGTTTGCATTGATACGTGACAACAAGAATTTCCAGAGTACTTCAGAAGCATGTGTTGTTAGGTTTTATGGGTCTCTGCAAACTCATTTTGTTTTTCTCTGCGCACGACTTGGAACTATTTTTTCGTAAAGAATTGCCAGGTGCGTTTCTCGGAATGAAAAGTGCATGCCATCAGTATGATGCCCGCTGGGATGTCCCAACCACGCCGGCAGATCGGGTGGTAGAGCGTTTGGCTCCGCCTCCGCTGCTCAGAGATCGCACAGGGAGAGTGCATCGGTGAAGGCTTGTGATCGGTTCAACTGAAATTCCCCGGTTCTTATTTACCGGCGTAGGTCGGTTGGAAACTGACGGATGAGAAGGGGCTGAGAAGGGCTGGCCGTGTCTGCTCTTTGTGGGACGTTAAACGGTGAATTTCAAATTTACTTGTAATTGCTGGAATTTCTTATTCGGATGGTGGTGTCCGGTTTATGGAGCCTTGATGACCTTAGTGAGACTTCGGCCCCAAAATCTAGACTTGCAATAGCTTAAACAAAAGCTATAAGACAAACCATAAACAGAGGCTATAGGTGAAGTTGTGTTGAGAAGCGCTGAAATGTGCTGAATATGGTATAAATTGTGTTTGTATCCCAGGTGTCTAGATAAACCGGGATTCCTTGCTTGGAATGTGGCTCTCCAATTGCATGCGTTATAGTGATTTCTAGTTTGCACATTAGAAAATGTTTGTACCTAATCCGGGGGGGTGATTGGTTGGGAATGACTCTCCGCACCTCATATTTACAATACGGTTATGTGCTTTGTGTTTCAAATGCGTCATAATAACAGATCGCATTAGACTTAATGAGTGACGACAAAAATTAATATCGAGGAAACGCCTAGCTTTGAGTTTTGCATTGTTCAGTTTTTCTTTGTGCATCATACGCAAAGGGAGTGCATTTTTATTGCCATCACCTTGACTTATTCTCTATCAGCTTGTTTCGGCTTGAGATGCCCCACACTGTCGTAGAGCTCTGCTCCCGTTTTGTTTCAGTTGTAATTTTGTGGAGGGTGGTAGGGAATATTTAGCCTTTCAATCTTGTGTTGTAGATTTCCTGATGTGTGGCAGGTTAGATCCTCGCACAAACGTAATGAAAATATGCCCGTGAACTACCTCTGGACATTGACGTGTGATTTCCTTTGTCTGCTCTGAATTCATATCTTGTTGTCCTCCTCTCACCACCAACACTCCTCTTCTCAGCCCGAAACGCTGTGCCCAACCTCCAGACGCGGTTCCGCATGACTGCCATAGCACATGGTCCCAAGCCCAGACATCGACGCTCAGGTATACCTCCTCTCAGAACATGACAATCCATCAATGGCTCCCATTATTCCTTCCTCGTGCGTCTCCTTCGGCTTACACATTAGGCCAAAACAGTTGTAAATGTGTTGTCACATCCGTGCATGACCATCTAAATACGCGCAATGTCGGCTGCATGTGTAAGTGTGTGTTTGAACGGCTGTTGGTTCTAACTCGCTGTGTTCTGCTGTGTAGTCTCCGCGCCTCTGGACGAGCGAGCGAAGGTAGCCAACGCGCCGCACGTGGATATCACCAAAGCCTCCTGCCTGGAGCGCTGGGGAGCCATCATGGAACGGAAAACGGAACGCTTCTTCCGCTCCTGGGGCACATGTGAGTCCTTGTGTGCTGAGTCTGCTGGTACCTGTAGGTAATGACGGTGTAATGATAGCACGGGTAGGGATGAGAGGAGGTTTTCCTCATGAAATATTACCGTGACAAAGGTTCATTTTATTCCTGGACTTGTATTTTGAGAGCCCCTCACGCTGTTATTTATGTACTTTTGTTTCTTGAACTTTATTTCCGTCCTTTTTATTTTTCTGCGCAGCTCAGTTACGAATTGCTGGTAATATAGAGTCATAAACTTCTCACTTCTCGCCGGTTTCCTCGTCTGTATCGCCACTCGATTTCCTCGTACCGTGAAAGCGTACCAGCCAGCCCGCAGGCGCCGCTGACCCGTGCCGTCGCCGGTCGCCAGTCTGCGCGCTGCACCCTGTGCCGATCCTGATCGGCGGCCTGCTGGTCGCCGTGGCGCTGTCGTTCGGCGTGGTCAGACTGCAGATCACCACCGACCCCATCGAGCTGTGGGCGTCACCCCACAGCCGCTCCCGCCTGGAGAAGGACTACTTCGACAAACACTTCGGCCCGTTCTACCGCACTGAGATGCTGATCGTGCGCGCCAAGAATCTGGAGCCGGTGAGAGGACTGATGTCACCCAGTATCTAATCAGGCTCTAAATGTGTGGAAAGAAATATCGTGAAGCAACTTGGCGTAATACATGCTCACAGGTCATGCAATGCCGATTAAGGAATATATTTGGACTTGTGCGTCATAGGGGATACGTTGCATATTTATCTGTCTGAAGAGAATGAGTATATTCTGTCATAACAGTAGATTCAATGATTGTGTTTTTATAAGATAATCTCTTGTTTTTGGTTATTGGGCTCTGATCGCCACGGTTTGACTATTGTTCTAGTTACATCTGTTTTTTTCAGTTCAACTACACCACTCGGGACGGTGCTATCGAGTTCGGTCCAGCCTTCCACAAGGACCTGGTGCTGGCCCTGCTGGATCTGCAGAACCACATATCCAACAACGTAAGCTGCCTCGCTCAGGTTGTGGGCTCGGCTCGCTGCCATAAGGTGGTGTGTGCTTTATATAAGATAGTAAGTGATTGAGTGCGAGTCGTGATTTAGTCATGTCCCGATGTCTCAAACGCTGAATTCTGAGTGCGAATGATTACAGTCTTGTTTTTCTTACTTATAAGGGATAAAGATTTCAGCGAAATATTTTCTCTTTATTTTTGTGTAAATGCATGCGTTTTTTTTAAGACATCCCTGAGAGACGCAAAACTTTCGAAGTGCCTGTCTGTGTTAGCCCCGCTGCCAGTCTCCTATTGGTTATTCGGTGCGTGACTCCTGCGGCTGCCCGTGTGACCGTCCGCGTCCCTCCCCGGCAGCTGACCGCCCAGCACGCCAACAAGACGGTACGGCTGCAGGACATCTGCTTCCGGCCCTCTGTACCCGGACAACCCGCACTGCATGGTACAGTCGCTGGCCGAGTACTTCCAGGAGGACGCCACTGTGCTCAACTACACCGCTCCCGACGGCGACAACGACCAGTACATGATCACCTACCTGGACCACATCAGGTACTGCCTGCTGAACCCGACAGAGATCACCGACGCCGACTTCAACCTGGCGCCGTGCATGTCCAAGTGGGGCGGCCCGACCTTCCCCTACATGGCTGTCGGAGGCTTTCTCAGCGAGGGACAGACCCTGGTGGGAAACGTCAACTACCTGAACGCCACGGCGCTTCTGGTGACCTTCCTGGTCAACAACCAGTACGACCACAACCAGCTGGGACCGGCCATGGCCTGGGAGCAGGCGTGAGTAGCCAGTGTGCCGTAATTTGTGCGGTTGGGAGGTCATTTAGACGATTACTTTCTCTTTGCTTGGGGGATGCGTTTTCACATCATCAGAAGTACTGTTGTTTGTTTCTATTGGGAACTTTTTCTTATGCAGTGGGGTTTTCCATAAAATTTGACTTGGAACTCAATGAACCGGTATGGTTACGAATTGCAGGTAATATAGAGTCATAATTTACTCAACGCCGTCTGCATGCTTCAAAACGATCTTCTGTCGCATTCTCTGATACTATTTTTCATAATGTCCTCACCTCAATGTTACCTGTGGACCATCCTCAATCGCTTCACATTTTCTCTTCAGCTTCCTGGAGTACATGCACAACTTCAGCCACCCGAACATGGAGATTGCCTTTTTCGCGGAGCGTTCGATCCAGGACGAGATCGCGCGCACCTCCGAGTCGGACACCACCACCGTGCTGATCTCCTACCTAATCATGTTCGCCTACATCAGCATCGCGCTCGGACAGTACAACGGCTCCAGTCGTCTGCTGGTCAGTCGCGCTCGGGAGAGGTGGGGTGTCCGTCAGGCCGTGACTCAGTTATGCCGGCTGGGTAGGTTCACTTCGTGAAGAAGCATTGCCAGTGAGCCGGAAAAGTGTGTAGAGTCTTTTTGTATAGCCAGGTAAAGAGGCTGTTTTTCAAGTGTATTTGCCTTTTATTCCTACTTCTAACGTTGTTCGTATTTTTTAAGCCATTCCTCTCTGTGCTGACAGGCCTAACACATGTCTTATATCGTCGAACGTGTGAAATAAGTGTAATGGGCCCTTTCTTTTCAAAGGAGCCCACACAACAAACAAATATTTATTTGGAGAGCAGAGGCCGTCCCGGCGATGTTAGATCGGCTTGCTCTCTATGAGGCGGGTCAGTTCTGGGTCATCATATAGGTGGTGGGCCTAGCCCCGCGTGGGTGACTAAATTTTTCGCTTTCATCCCCTCTGCAATGTCAGCATTTCTCTTTTAATTTTTCGGCCAGCTATAGTTTGATCTAAGCATTTGAGCAGTTTTTCTCGTGAAAAAACCATTGGTCCTTAAAGCTACCCTCGTCACTTGAGTCATAAACAGAACAGTCAAAAATTCGTTACATAAAAAGTCACATGTCCCCCTTAAAATCTACTTGAAAAAACACGAGACCCTCCCGTTTAGACTAGCCCTCCCTCCAATGTCGCTCAACTGATTAGAAAACTCTGCATACCGGCTAAGTCCAAAACATGAAGCATAGAATCACAATTTCCACCCCCTGTTTTGGCCAGAAAATTTGAAAAAGATAATAGGGATTCGAGCGCCCGCCACTCATCAGCCAATTTTGCCCCATCCTTCCAATAAGCGCAATGTATCATGCGCGATGAGATCATTGGCTGGGTTTTAGGTCGTCAATATGCTGAGCGGAGACGGTTAGATCGGTTTCTTAGGAATCAGTGCCTCTGCCCTCCCTGCGACTCCCGCCTTACGGGATCTGGGCGATCGCTCAAACTAGTGAGGTTCTCCTCGGGTGCACCTCCGGCCTTACCCCGGTATCTTTTCAACTACTCTACTTGAGGCACTAGGCGGGCATAACCCACCCACCTTCAGAACCACATCAACCGCCTCTGCTGAGCAGGGACGCCCTAGAGCCCAGCCCGCGCCTCGGGCTGATTCGAGTCGGGTGATTAAACATTGGAAAAGAACACGTTTGCGTCCCTTCCAAAGATGGCCCATTCACCGCTGCCCACAGACACGTTGTACACAAGGGTACGGCTCACAGAACGTCAATCCTCATTTCGTTATCATATCTGCCTTCACTGTTCTCCCGGGGAGGAAAGTTGATGTACAATTTCGAATCTGTATTTGGAAGGACAGGCGAAGCACGGGGTTCAGTGTGAATAATGCACTTTAATAACAAAATAACCACATGTTTTGCTCGGTTTAATACAAAAGGAGAGTTTCACGCTACATTAAATCCTACCCTTAATTTAACAATCTACCTAACCAAATATCCTGACCTGGCCTGTTTCTAATTTCTGACTCATCCGATATCTCCAATTTACGAAAAACACTAGAAGTGGCATTTCAATACTAATATAACTATAATTACTAATGGTCATGATATAATAATCTCATATGCTAATAATATAATCACTAATTGCTACGCACAAACTGGTCTGCACTGTTGATTTTTTTACTGCATTAGAATAAATTTTGAGTTATATTTTTGAACCAGGTGCGTTTGCTCTGGGGAGGTAAAAAGGGAGAAGGGAGGGTTGCAGTTACATTAATTTCTCCGGGAGCAGGTGGGAACAGGCTGGCCATGGGCATGGCTGCGGGCGTACTCACGCTGACGTCCCGGGCCGCATTTTGCAGTTCTTTTTCCCTCTGGCAGTTTTGCTTCGATTAATCAAAACGTCTTTTTGTAGTTTTTTTTGCCTCTCGAGTTTCACTTCTTGCTTTTGCACAATGCAACTCTTCCTGTCCGACTTGTCCTCCTCGTTTCGTTTGTCTTTTTCTGCATCTTGAATTCTTCTCAGGCCTGAATTTTCCTCCCAGCTTACTTTTTCGCTCTTGCTATGTGCCCCTTTTGCATCTACTTCTATATTGTCTGTTTCTGCCTCTTGATTTCTTCCGGCTCCGCTGTCTTATCTCCAGCCACCTCCGACATTTTTTCTTTTTCTCGGCTGTTTCTTTGTCACCGCTGCTCCTCCTGCCCCGACTGCCATCCTCTTCCTTTTCCTGACTCGACGCACGTCCGACCTTTCCGCCTCTTCCAACGCGACTCCCATTGCCTCTTCGACGGTCCCTCCCTCTTTTTTCCGGTCATTGGCCTGGTCACGGGGTTGTCACGCGCCTCAGCCACATGGCTGGTGGCCGTGACCATCCCCGGCAGTCTGGCTTATCATGCCCGTGCTCTGGATGCTAATTTTTTCAGTAGATGGTGTTGGAAAGGCCCGAAGGATTTTTGGTAGGATGTTTGGTTTTAAGGTTTTGTTTTACCTCTCCAGAATAACCGGAACTAGTTAAAAATGTAACCCGTTACATAAGCTTCATCCCTGATCTACGAAGACCCTCGGGTATGCTCCACTCCGTCGAACGCTGTGCTTTCCGTTCTTGTCCGCTTGCCCGGTGGGCACGTTCGTGATCACCAGCTGACCAGCCTGTGGCACCCCCGCAGATCGACAGCAAGATCACGCTGGGCCTGGGCGGCGTCATCATCGTGCTGCTGTCGGTGATGGCGTCGCTGGGCGTGTACGGCATGCTGGGCGTGCCCGGCACCCTCATCGTCATCGAGGTGATCCCCTTCCTGGTGCTGGCCGTCGGCGTGGACAACATCTTCATCCTGGTGCAGGCCTACCAGCGGGAAAGCCGGCAGCCGGCCGAGTCGCTGGAGCAGTTTGTCGGCAGGATTGTCGGGGAGGTGGCGCCCTCCATGCTGCTGTCCTCTGCGTCAGAGTCGGCCTGCTTCTTCCTCGGTGAGTGACGTCACGCTTTGGGAGTTCAGCCGGAAACATGACAGCAAAAATGATGCCGGTGGTCGGGACTTCTTGCTCGTTTCATCAGCTGTTGGCGATATGGTTGATTATCTTAACGTTTCAAGCATCATTAAGTTGTTGTGGAATGGTATCCCATGATTACAGCGTATGATATTCTATCGTATCTTACCTCATCGTCGGTATATTTGTTGTACGCGTGTTATCCTGGGGTGTGTATGTGTGCGTGATGTTGGTGATGACGGTGGCGAACAGGCGCGCTGATCGACATGCCGGCGGTGCGGGCGTTCGCGCTGTTCGCCGGCCTCTCGCTGCTGTTCGACTTCATCCTGCAGATCACCTGCTTCATCTCCCTCATGACGCTGGACGCCCGGAGACAGGACGTGAGTGGCCGGATCTATCCGAAGGAGCACTCACTCTGTGGCCTGTGATTAGGATCGCTGCGTAGCTGGTGGATTGGGAGAATGCGAAACGTTACCAGTTATGTCGTACGCTGGTCATCTAGGGTCTGAGGGAGCGGAAGAGCACACGTTTGCGGAGCGGGCTGTCGGGTTTAAGACCAGCCTCTTCGGCGGACCTGCGCAAGTGACTCGCAAGCTGCCCTGAATAAGGTGCAGTCCAATCCTCAGGATACCTCCCTACAGGAGTATGTTGTTCAACCACCACCCCATTAATTATACACGTCGCTTAACTAAACGCCTCGTCAGTGCCCTGATGTCCTCTATTCGTATCTGAATAAGACGCAGTCCAATCCCCAGGATACCTCCCTACGGGAGCGCGTTGTTCAACCATTCCCCCCTCCCTACCTCATTAATTATACAGGTATCTTGACTAAACGTCTCGTCAGTGTCCTGACGTCCTCCATTCTCCGCAGTCGAACCGTTTCGACATCATCTGCTGTGTCCACGGCTCCAAGAAGGACCACGAGAAGCAGGAGGGCATCCTGTACCGGGTGTTCAAGCGGTTCTACGTGCCGCTGCTGATGCAGCCGGTGGCCCGGTGCAGTGTCATCGTCGCCTTCCTGGGCTGGCTCTGCGCCAGTCTGGCCGTGGTGCCCTACCTCACGGTCGGCCTCGACAGGGAGATCTCCATGCCCGAGGACAGCTACATGCTCAAAGTGTTCCAGGTGGGGATGAGAACGAAATTGGTGAGATGTAGGCTATATTGGTCCCATGTAAATGTTTTTACATCAGGCATCTATTTTAATCATGGGCAACAAAGAGCTTTTTGAGGTTAAAGTAATGATAGCAATATGTTTAGGGACCACCTCAACTCGGAGTCGCAGGTTTTACTTTTTATACACTCCGTGATATTTTATATTCCTGCCACGCTGCTCATTTGAGGATCAGATGTGGTTGAAGAAATAATCGAAACTTAAGGTAAATTCCCCATCGAGCATTGGACGAACCAGGCCAAATGTCATATTCCTATCCTGCAGTTGTGTTCAGTGCGTCAGCATCTGCACACATTATCCAGTGTATCCTAGAACGTTACCCAGGCCATCGCACCTCGTATTGACAACATCCTGTCGCTCACAGTACCAGCAGGACTACCTGAGCGTCGGGCCTCCGGTCTACTTTGTGGTACGGGACGGGCTTAACTACAGCGATGAGCGTGTGCAGAACCGAGTGTGCTCTACCGTCAACTGCGACAGTAACAGCATCGGCATCCAGGTGGCCATGGCTGCCCAGCAACCGGACCGGTCAGTGCTCCGAGCAGCGCGCCAGACACTCCCGCCAAATCCTGCACTGATCGTAGCCACTGGCGTTTTATCCCGCCACTGAAAATATATTCCAGGTGCTAAATATTCTTGACTTGCTGCGTGCTCTTGAATTAAAGGGGATGGGAGAGGAGGAACGAGAAGAAAATGTGGGGGCCTGTCGTGGATGTTGCAGATACTGGGTTTTACGTCATATAATTTATTTGGCTCTCTCTAGCCCTAAAAGTTGTAACTGAATACTAGACCTACGCCTTAGTATTGTACCTGTCTGTCAAGCTCCCAATAATTTCCGGTAACCTGCTCCTTTAAAATACTTTATTTCTGCTCTCTTTCAAAGCGATGTCACCAGCCCCGCTCCAGTGCCTCACTAACATTCACAGCCCCACCACCCTCCTGTGTGCTGGCAGAACCTTCATTGGCAGCGTGGCCACCAACTGGCTGGACGACTTCTACGACTGGAGCGTGTTCGGGTACGAGTCGGACGGCCTGCCGGGCGCCGGCTACGCCTGCTGCTTCATCAACGTCACCACCGACGGCTTCTGCCCCAGCAGCGAGGGCAACGGTGCGTCCGGACTAATGGCGCATTGCAGAACGGCTGTGCTGTGTTGGCTGGTGGGATCGATGATCTACTTTTTCCTAAAGCGCTGGCTACGTTATGGTCATGTAGGCTAAACGCATTATGAGACTCGATGAGTGACATCATGCTTAACATGTGTTTAAATCTCTTACGTCTCGAAATTTTTCTGCCTTTTTCTTCGTTAAAACCGGTTTCGCCTCAGCAATGAGATCTTTCGAAACGTGAAACAGCTTTGCATCGTCTTCCTGCCCTTTATCGTTAGATACTCTGTGTGTGGGTAGCTTTATGCGTGAAGGGCTGAAACGATGTAATTTCAGTTCGAGCATTGCGCCGCTGGTGACGAGACTGCATAGCGTCCCAGTGGTGCAGCGGCCGCGTGGCTGACGTATCGCCCTCCTGCCGCAGAGTATTTACCGGACTGCACCAACTGTAACATGACCTTCAGCGCGGACCACAAGCGACCGTCGCTGGCGGCCTTCCGCGAGTATCTGCCCTTCTTTCTGAAGGACAATCCTAGTCCTACGTGCCCGAAGGGCGGCCACGCCTCCTACGGTGACGTGAGTGGAGAGGCGTTAGCGTGGCGGGAGAGGGGTCTGCTGACAAATGAGAAGTCAGATATTTGTAAATGGACGTGTGTTATTTTACGCTCTGGCTTCAGGGTCATGAATAGTCAATGTATGTGTTGTGCATTCCTACAAATTTTGCCTATTTTATGCAGTTACTCCTGTTTTACAACAAAAGCGGCACTGGCTACCAGTAGCCGCTGTTTTTCACGATATCTTGCCGGTGCGAGTCCCGTGGGCTGCGCTTACACGGGATTGCTCCGCTTCTCTACAACAGGCCGTCAACGTGGTCCTCGACGCCAACAACAAAACCAACGTCGGCGCCTCCTACTTCATGGCATATCACAGTCTGCTGAAGACGTCCAAGGACTTCTACAGCGCGCTGGAGTGGGCGCGTCGCGTCTCGGACAACATGTCGGTGGCGCTGACGGAAGCGGCTGCCGACGGCAAGCACCACGAGGTCTTCCCCTACAGGTGAGACCACAGCTGCCGGACGGGGTGAAGGCGAAGCGGTTGTATCTGGCTTGGTTCAATTGAAGCATGGGCTGATTGATGCTGGAGGAGGGTGTGCTTGAGCTCCGTTTCCTCGTATCTGGGCCTATTATGGTTGCAGTCCCTCCTCTTATTACCACCCACTTGGTTCATGAACTGGAAGTGGTTTTTTCATGCAGCTTTGCTTCAGGCGTGTATCGAAAAAATGAGAATAATTTGCGCGGCTTAATCTTCATTCCGCAATTAACTCTTCTGGACATTTTGCGTAGGATGTCTGCCACTATCGTTTCTTACTGACGCTCTCCTGTTTCTGCGGCGGCAGCATCTTCTACGTGTTCTACGAGCAGTACCTGACCATGTGGTCGGACGTGTTGCGTGCGCTGGGCATCTCCATCGCCACCATCTTCCTGGTGACGTTCTTCCTGATGGGGCTGGACTTCCACTCGGCCTTCATCCTGCTCATCATGATTGTCACCATCATCACCAACCTGGGCGGCATGATGTACTGGTGGAGCATCTCACTCAACGCCGTGTCTCTCGTCAATCTGGTCATGGTGAGTCCCAGTCATTATTGTGACCTCGGATGCTTCCTGTAGTTTATGTTGTAGTAGGACATTTTTCTACAAGTGTGTTTACATATAATGTCTGACGCGAATTTGCATTCATTGGTCTGAAAATGTAACCCATGAGTTTCTTAAGGTTTGGTTTTCGTCCAAGTAACCAGTGTTTCATGTTCTGAGCCGCGTCCTGCGTCTCAGAATATACTTTTTGACGTCTGACTTGGGTTTGTCTGACGCGTGCCCGCAGGCTGTGGGTATCCCTGTGTTTGACATATCCCTGACGCGTGCCCGCAGGCTGTGGGTATCTCTGTGTTTGACTCGTGTCTGCAGGCTGTGGGTATCCCTGTATTTGACTCGTGTCTGCAGGCTGTGGGTATCTCTGTGTTTGACGTATCTCTGACGCGTGCCCGCAGGCTGTCGGTATCTCTGTGTTTGACTCGTGTCTGCAGGCTGTAGGTATCTCTGTGTTTGACGTATCTCTGACGCGTGCCCGCAGGCTGTCGGTAACTTAGTGTTTGACGTATCTCTGACGCGTGCCCGCAGGCTGTGGGTATCTCTGTGTTTGACGTATCTCTGACGCGTGCCCGCAGGCTGTGGGTATCCCTGTATTTGACTCGTGTCTGCAGGCTGTGGGTATCTCTGTGTTTGACGTATCTCTGACGCGTGCCCGCAGGCTGTCGGTATCTCTGTGTTTGACTCGTGTCTGCAGGCTGTAGGTATCTCTGTGTTTGACGTATCTCTGACGCGTGCCCGCAGGCTGTCGGAATCTTAGTGTTTGACGTATCTCTGACGCGTGCCAGCAGGCTGTCGGTATCTCTGTGTTTGACGTATCTCTGACGCGTGCCCGCAGGCTGTGGGTATCCCTGTATTTGACTCGTGTCTGCAGGCTGTGGGTATCTCTGTGTTTGACGTATCTCTGACGCGTGCCCGCAGGCTGTCGGTATCTCTGTGTTTGACTCGTGTCTGCAGGCTGTGGGTATCTCTGTGTTTGACGTATCTCTGACGCGTGCCCGCGGGCTGTCGGTATCTCTGTGTTTGACGTATCTCTGACGCGTGCCCGCAGGCTGTCGGTATCTCTGTGTTTGACGTATCTCTGACGCGTGTCTGCAGGCTGTGGGTATCTCTGTGTGTGACGTATCTCTGACGCGTGCCCGCAGGCTGTGGGTATCTCTGTGTTTGACGTATCTCTGACGCGTGCCCGCAGGCTGTGGGTATCTCTGTGTTTGACGTATCTCTGACGCGTGCCCGCAGGCTGTGGGTATCTCTGTGTTTGACGTATCTCTGACGCGTGCCCACAGGCTGTGGGTATCTCTGTGTTTGACGTATCTCTGACGCGTGCCCGCAGGCTGTGGGTATCTCTGTGTGTGACGTATCTCTGACGCGTGCCCGCAGGCTGTGGGTATCTCTGTGTGTGACGTATCCCTGACGCGTGCCCACAGGCTGTCGGTATCTCTGTGTTTGACGTATCTCTGACGCGTGCCTGCAGGCTGTCGGTATCTCTGTGTTTGACTCGTGTCTGCAGGCTGTCGGTATCTCTCTGTTTAACGTATCTCTGACGCGTGCCCGCAGGCTGTCGGTATCTCTGTGTTTGACGTATCTCTGACGCGTGCCCGCAGGCTGTGGGCATCTCTGTGTTTGACGTATCTCTGACGCGTGCCCGCAGGCTGTGGGTATCTCTGTGTTTGACGTATCTC
Organism: Lepas anatifera; assembly: GCA_034440635.1. Taxonomy (NCBI): domain Eukaryota; kingdom Metazoa; phylum Arthropoda; class Thecostraca; family Lepadidae; genus Lepas; species Lepas anatifera. Next base: position 108,293 of record JAOTON010000356.1, read on the forward strand.
TGACGCGTGCCCGCAGGCTGTGGGTATCTCTGTGTTTGTTTTCTGAGCGTGTCTGCAGGCTGTGGGTATCTCTGTGTTTGACGTATCTCTGACGCGTGCCCGCAGGCTGTGGGCATCTCTCTGTTTGACGTATCTCTGATGCGTGCCCGCAGGCTGTGGGTATCTCTGTGTGTGACGTATCTCTGACGCGTGCCCGCAGGCTGTGGGTATCTCTGTGTGTGACGTATCTCTGACGCGTGCCCGCAGGCTGTGGGTATCTCTGTGTGTGACGTATCTCTGACGCGTGCCCGCAGGCTGTCGGTATCTCTGTGTTGGACGTATCTCTGACGCGTGCCCACAGGCTGTCGGTATCTCTGTGTTTGACGTATCTCTGACGCGTGCCCGCAGGCTGTGGGTATCTCTGTGTTTGACGTATCTCTGACGCGTGCCCGCAGGCTGTGGGTATCTCTGTGTTTGACGTATCTCTGACGCGTGCCCGCAGGCTGTGGGTATCTCTGTGTTTGACGTATCTCTGACACGTGCCCGCAGGCTGTGGGTATCTCTGTGTTTGACGTATCCCTGACGCGTGCCCGCAGGCTGTGGGTATCTCTGTGTTTGACGTATCTCTGACGCGTGCCCGCAGGCTGTGGGTATCTCTGTGTTTGACGTATCTCTGACGCGTGCCCGCAGGCTGTCGGTATCTCTGTGGAGTTTTGCAGTCACATCACCCGTGCTTTCGCCGTCTCGCTGGAGCCCACTCGCGTGGAGCGCGCCACTGACGCCCTCACCAACATGGGCTCCTCGGTACGTTGCGTGATTACGTTGAGTTTTGGAGGGCTAGTGTCGGTATGCTTGGGCCCGATGACCCCCTTGGGGCTAGTTGACTTTATGTGTGTGGGGGGGGGATAGTGGTATTCTTGGTTTCTGATTTTCCATATATTGCTCTGTAGCTGGTTTTGTAAGCCGCTGATTGCACGGTTACTTGTGCGTTCTCCAGCGCCGAGCCATTTGTTCCAGAGCCCTGCTTGTTTGTCTCTATTATGACAATAAGTATGGTATCGCGGTGCAGAAGCCACATGTTGTCTGGCACCCTGACTGATGCCCTCTCCGCCGCCTCTGCAGGTGCTGAGTGGCATCACGCTCACCAAGTTCGGCGGCATCATCGTGCTCGGGTTCGCGCACTCGCAAATCTTCCAGATTTTCTACTTTAGGTGCGTGCTGGAAATATGCCGGCGGATGTTCGCCCACCGGACTCTGAGAGAAAGCACAGCCGTTTAAACTGTAAACGATTCCACAAGCAGAAATAACCGGGGGCATCAACTGTGACAACTGCAACGCAAATCCCTATTACAGGACACTCTCTGATTGATGTCAGCGTATAGTTTTTGCGCCTGCGCGGCATTTGTGCTGGAAGGGCTGAAATACGTTGAGTACTTAACTGAATAGTGTGAGCAGATCGGTGCATTAGCTGATGCTTGGTTTTCGCACTGTCATTTCTTGCTCATCGCCATCGAGTCTCTGCGTGGCAGGATGTACCTGGGCGTGGTGCTGCACGGTGCCTCCCACGGCCTGATCCTGCTGCCGGTGCTGCTCAGCTTCATTGGTTAGTATCTGCCTCTGGTGTTGGGCCGGTGTCGGCTCCGGCGGACAGCGCCTCACCCCGGCTCCACGCGCACGCACGCACAGACGCACCTAACACTCGCAGATTCTCCCCCTACCTACCCCATCAGTGCAGCGCTGCTAAGTAGAGACACGCATGATCGGGAGCCTCGTCTGACCCTGGAGCTGAAAACTCGTATACGTCTGGGCTGGACTGGCAGTTGGTGTCGTTGCGGCATGTTCTGTCGGTGACATTGTGTGTTGTAGTCGGGCCTTGCCGCTGTCAGAGCTAAACCAATTGCCCAGTAGATAAGTCAACTAAAATAGATAGCATTGTCGCTGCTCTGCTGCTCTGAACGCTGACATTTACCTTAATGTGACAGCGACGGCCGACTTCTTGTTTGAGGACAAGTTGAGATCGTGTTTAGACTTCTGGCTGATTTGTTTTGGACTGGGACATATCGTAGACTCGGTTAGCACTCTTCAAAGTCAGCATGTTAATATGACTGATGCTAGAACTCTTCGTGATAAGTGATTGGTGCTATTCTATGACAAAGACTAGAAAAACGATCATGACAATAATACTGCCGTCCCACGGAAGAAAAGTGTAAGTTACATTTTTTCGATTTTGAGATTTTGGTATCATTCAATGCAGAAAGGCAACCTGCATCTACCTATTAAATGATTTGACGAAATTCCTCAAAATGTTTAGTTGTATCGCCTTTTCAAGTCAGTCCCAGGGGTCCGCTAATGTTAAGCAAAACGGAAAAAACGCTCTCCTGTAAAATATGCGTAACGTGACAAACGCTTTTCTTCCGTTGGACGGCAGAATAGTTTAGGGACACGAACGCACTTAATTTCGACTGGGATTCCAATCGAGAGCGCCGGATGTGCGGGGTAGATTCTAAAGTCGGCTGATGCTTCCGGAATGATCGGTATCATGTTAAGACTGAGGCGATATTGGGCCTTGGCACTGGCCGACAGAGAAGCATGCGGTCGAAATAAGTAAAAACTTATATCAGCCTGCATGCGCGAACAATTGATAAGGCCTGTGAGAACACATATACGAATACGATAAAACTAATACCAGCGCTTATTTCCGTACCGCGATATGCGTTCAGAAAAGTGTAATGTGCTCCGCCAAAGCGTCTGTAAATTTGTTAAAATACTTTGCCGTGTTCAGGTTTCACAAGTGCAGTATTGCCTTTTACTTTGACGCTAAAATACATCAGTGCCGACTCCGAGATTGACGGCAGCGCCACGGAGCTGCTGTGCAGGTCATTGTCTGTGCGGTGCTCGCGCCACTGCCTGGTCCTGTGTTTTTGCCCTAAAAGTAAGGAACCAAAGCTGCATGCTGCCGAGAGCTCTTCTCAGAATAGTGCCGTTCTGCTTCGTGCAATTCCAGCTTTATACTACCCCACCCACACACGGGACACATTGGCGCTCGATGACGGTGACACTGCACTTGTTTACCGTGACTGTGACTGCGACTGCGACTGCGACTGTGACTGCGGTGCCGGCGGCTCTCGGAACTCAGGTGGCGGAGATACACACACCAGTGATGTCAAACCGGGCCGAAAACAGTCACACCAATTTCTTCCAAAAATCGAGATCGTATCAACGAATAAATAAAACAACGCATCAGCGGATCGGCCGGCAGGCTGGGCCCACGGTCCGGTCTGCGGCGGTGTGACTGGCCTGCTGTTTGACACCATCTGCTGCTGCTGAGCGGTGGCGGCCGGGCTGCATGTGTGACGGCTGCGCCGTCGGCAGGTCCGCCACTCAACCCCTGTAAGGTGTGGTCAGCGCGCAAGGCGGGCGCGCGGCTGCTGGTGGCGGCGGGAGGAGGCCCCGAGACGGGCGGGGGCGGCGACCCGGCCGCCCACACCCACCGCCGACAGTAGGTACACCCGCGCCGGCGGCTCATTGGGACCGCAGGCTCTTACCTCGTGTCTGTAGGACAGCCTTGGGGGTTTTTAGAACAATACATACTTATGGAGATACTTATATGTATGTGGAGATACTTAGGTACTTTGGAGTGGGAACTCCGGTGATATTATTCGAAAGCACTGATTATTTTGTTTGTAAACAACGATGAGTTTTTTTTTGTATCTGCTGCTCACATTCTTGTTATTATTCACTAAATTTCTGGTAATTAGCCACTCCTTGCCTTTTCACTTGATTGAAATCTAGGGTGCTTCAGGTTTGTAAATGTTGATAACGTCTTTTTTCGAAAACGGTTTGTAAAAGTTTGCAGTTTTCGGTATTTTGCGTGAATAGTTCGTAAAAGTTTGCAGTTTTCGGTATTTTGCGTGAATAGTTTGTTAAAGTTTGTGTTTTCAGACGTTTTGAGTTTTTCAGCAGTGGCGTCCTCATACCTCGTATTATCTGTTTGATTTAGGCTGAATGTCATTCCGTTTACCACCCCGTTGGTTCTGTCTCCTTGATTCAAGCAAACCAGAAAAGCTATGGAATATGTTTTCAGCCGAAATCACAGAATTTATAGGTAAAACTGGTCTGACCAGCAAACCCTCTATCTTTGGTGCCTAAATCGTATCTTTGGGAAACATCCGTAAAATTTAATATTTTTAGCTTGGAGTCGTTTGTAAATGTTTTGTTGTCTGTATTTTTGCTGGTCAAAACAGCACAAGCACCCTGAAAACTCGATCTCTTCTGCCCTGCCTTTAGATTATCTATTATTGCTATATTTTTCGATGAAGCTTTTCCATTAAAGTTTTCCTTGGTACTCACCCTTCTCAGTCCTGTCTCATCATCTGTTGTCTGGGGTGCCTCCCCAGGATTCAGTGATTGTTCGCAGGTTATCTGTCTTTGACATAAGCCGAGGGGAGTCTCCCTGGGGTTGTATCCAGGGTTTCCCACAATTCCAATATCGAACTCAGTGGAATGATATTTCCGGGCTCGGCCAGCCCAGGTTGCACTCCAACTAAAATGTCGCATGTTCACTCTGGACTAGGCTCGGCTCACTTGTGGGATAAACTCGCGATATTTCTATCAGCATCAGTAGAAAGCGGATGTGAATGTTGTTTTTGATAAACTGTCATTTATCGCTTGACATGGTAAGAATCTCTGTAACTTGACTGTTTCTTTAAGTGTCATGTTTGCTACGTAATGACGCGAAATAGTTCGGCATCGAACTCCCATATTTGGTCGTGCAGAACATGTGTGGACACCCTACATTTGCTCTGTCTTGTGACACTGATCTTTCATTCTAGGCCCTCCGGTGAACCGTATACGTTCTCACGAGCGTTCACAGAGGAGCGGCCAGGACACGACCAGTAGTGCCCTGCCGGTAGACCAAGCTCTGAGTCAGGTTACAACGGTGAGTGCTTCGCTTCTCATGCCCTGAGGACCGGGGTTTAACAGTATGATGCTGGCCCTAGCTGGATGGGAGGGGGTATGGTAACTTTTTCTGTCACTGAACATGTTTTGGTTTACAGTCTGATGTGTTGTATCGTACTTGGGTGCTCAAAATTCCCCTGTTTTAAACATTTAGTTGGGATGTACACTTCTCGACTTTGAACAGGATATCATTTCTTTTTTCCGGGGTTTGGTGAGGTCATCTGTCAGATCAAAGGTTGTCGTCTCGCTGTGGACGCTACTGTGACCATTGGTTCCGAATGCCTCGCCTCTGACGTGTGGTGTCCGGCAGGGTTCTGTGTAGGATCTGCCTCGCTGTAGGGGGGCAGCTCAACGGCGGAGAGCATTCACCCAGGAGCAGTGCTGTGTATTTATTTCCCGCCTGACAGCAGTGTGTGCTGTCGCTTTTGTGCTGTGTTCAAGACCCGAGCAGTGTTAGATTCATCAGTTCCTCGGGCAACAGGTCGGTGTGATGCATTTCCGGCCAAAGGAGGGGCGAAATCTGACCACAGGCTTCACCTTGTGAGCGTGTTTCGCATAGACACAGAGGCTTGCGAATCTGCAATGTGAGGAAGGGAGAGAAATCGAAGCACGTTCCCGTATAGCGATAACATGGGCTGTATTATGCGATTAGTGCACAGTGCTTTCGACCTTGTTTCAGGGAAGCCCACCCTTCGAACAATCTCGGGCCTATTCCAACGAGAACACTGTCGCCACCTGTACCGTGAGCCGCGCAGGTGGCGCCACAGTATCGTTAGCCCGTTCGCCATGGGCGGCCGTGGGATTGAGAGCGAGCGCTCAAGGCTGAACTCCATCCACCCCCACGCGGTATCAGCACGCGTGCATACCTCCGAACGCTCTGTCAAGGCTGCAGCTCAAGCCCAAGTGTGCGATATTTCAGCAATTACGGCGCTCTCTGATGGTTCGTGGGGAGGCGCCGGGAGGCCCGGGAGACTGGAAATGGGCACCCGCGGCAGGAATTGTAAATTATATTGAGTTGTATAGCGCGGCTGAGCATATGACTGGTTGATGAAATGCCTGTGGAGGTGATAATCGAATTGTACCATGCGTTACGCGAGCAGTGAATGTGAAAACGGTAAATCTTTTTGTGTTGTATATCCGTGAGACGGGCTTCGCGTGCGAGCATGAGCTGGACGTTTGAATAGCGATGGCTTGGCATAGTTATGCGTCCGTCGGGGACCAGGGACCTCTCCGTGTGATCAATTGTTGCGTGATCGAACTCGCTGGCAAAGCTTCAGTGCAGGTACCGGCTTTCTGGCGCCGACTTCTACAATGTCTGCTGCTATAAATTTGGCCGTGCGTAGTGCCGCCTCGTTTTGTGTTCCGTGACTTGCCATCACCAAATAAACTATACTATTTTAGACGTGTTCTATGGGATGGCCGTGTGCGACGAGGAACTGAAATAGAAACGCAATGAATTAGGGGCATGTGGCGTGACATACTCGATGAGTACTGGACAACGTCTGACGGTCCAATGGGTCTCAGACATGGCTCGGGATAAATAATTTGTTTTTAAAGAAATTCGCTTTTTTGAAGAAGTATAGCATCTTCTTGATTCTGGATTTAACTGAATAGCCCATTGATCTTGCCCTTAACTGACAATCAGTATTTCACAAGTTTGGTATTGATTACATGTATTGGTATGCTCGGGCGATTCGACATTTGCCATTTCACCCAGAATAGTAAGTGATTGGCATGTCAAATATTGAGCTCGCTGACTTATCGACAAGTGTTGAATGAACGGTTGTCGGAGTCGTCTTTTCTTAACAATGCAAGTTCGGATGAGGACGTTCGCCGGCGTGCTGGTCACGTGGGCGGTCGGCACCTGCGCCTGGCGCGGGTCTCCGCCTTCATCGATAGGGTGTGGGTTCGAGTCCACACACAGGGGCAGCTGTCCCAAAGTAGCGGGTCTGTGGTAAGCTCGTGCCACTTCTCCAACGCCGTTCGCCCAAGCAGCCTGGGTGGAATATGAAAAGTGGTGGACACTACTCTTCGCGAATGTAGTTCCCATCAAGTGCTTTGCGTATCTGGTTGCGAGCTCGAATAACGCCTCCGCAAACTAATTTGTCGCTAAAGCTTAAGGGCTGCGAATATGCAACCTGACCTGTGGTTATATAGCGCCCATCCGAAAACCACTTCTTGAGGCACTGAAGGGCGCTTTCTTTGGGTGCCGAGCCATATTGGAATTTCAGGACATTAAAAAGTCGATACGGTTGCGCCAGTTTAGGATCCCGGCTGCAGACCTCAGGGCATCGTTCAAAACGCCGCAGAACGCTGAATGGCAGTCGAGGTGGGTTGCAGAGCCAGTGTTCTCTGAAAAGCCTGCGTACTTCCATTGAGAACTGGGATTCGAGCAACAGAGTAAACAGAAGAGAGGAGGTGGCCCGCTCACGACTCCGCATTGGCCACTGCTATGCCGCTCATGTACACAACCTGAATAGCTCTGCTCCCATCCTGTGTGTTACATTGTGGCAACTGCCTTACTGTTCAACATTTTTTATCCGAGGCAGACATCTGTGACCATCTGAAAAGGCAAATTGCGTCGATTCTTCCCACCGGTGTCTGGAAAATGATCCCGTCGTAGACATCAGACACGTTTTATCATACCTGAAAGAGATAGTTTCATAGCCTTCCCAGCGCTTTTTAATAGTTCCACCTCTCGGATAAGAAATTCTTAGCTAACCAAGTTTTGAAGTGATCTAATCTGACAATGCTGGGCTTATGTAGCCAGAGCAGCTGACGTGCCCTAAAACCCCGATCATCAAAACCAATTCTTGTTCGAGAAAGACTTTTCCGCGGCCAACTCCTACCCCCGAGACAGGGATACACTGGGGAGTGCGCGCAGCAGCAGTGGAATCAACGTCGTGCCAGCCGGCGTCCCTGTTTGTGGGTGCACGGGCCTGATCGGTCTTTAAAGTGATCCACCGGTCCGGTCTCTCGCCCGCAGCCCCCATTTGAGGGCTTGGCATGTGCCGGGCGCTGCGGCTAAGTGAGACTGGAGGAGCCTATGGCCCAAAGAATGCGGTCCTGTCCCGAAGGGTGGCGGGAAATGTAAGCTTCCTCACTGTACATAGTCTGGCTGCGTTGTATGAACGCTACTAGCAAATAACACAAAATTTTCCCTCGAAAGGAAACGTAAAAAACTACCTGGATCTCGGCGGAGGGGACAGTTGTCCAGTTGTACGCTCACAAACTCTTCTACTTCTGAAAAGCTTAGCAAATATTAAATCTGAACATGCCGAGAGCGAAACACACACGACGTTGCCTTCTTACATTTACCACCAGACAAGAACACCGAACAGTTACAGATAACAAATGATATGAATTTCGATATCTCACACTCTGCAATAACTGCTCTCTACGAATATTTATAACAAAACAGAGTCCAATTAGCGTGCCGCGACGTCGCCACTCTTTCTAAAACACGTTCAGCGCGTGACCGATCCCTCCGACAATCGTAAAATGAAATGGAGCACATTTCGGCGACAGGCTTCGTTATCACTGTCTCCCATCTAATGATTGGTCTAGATGATTGAAATAGGTATCGTTCACTACATAAGGGAGGTTCGCTGTACCCACGCTAGGCCCATTCATACTGGAATGTCAGAGAGAGAGGAAAGAGAGAACCGTTCTAACACATTTGCGAACGGAGCTTACGTTCGAGGCGCGAGCGCCACAACCAAACACGACCGCTCTTCACTGAGGAGCTGCTCGGTACTTCCGCACGTTGTGACGCGTCGCCGGCATTCGCGGAGAATGCTTCCACCCGGCCCCCGCTACGGAACCCCCCGGCAATAGACAATAACATCACCTAACAATAAATAACACTAGCAGGTGGGCACGTCAGATTCGATGAGAAGTTGCAGGCCCCGTTCAGACTGCACCGCCACCAACGCGCTCTCGCGCGCACGTCCGGGACTCCGAGGTAGGACGAGAACGCCACAGGCCCCGCCGTCCCTCTCACGCACACCCACACATCCTCCATCCTCCAGCCAAGCTACCGAGCCTTTCTCGTCGTTACGACATCCGGCCCCGCGGACGCGGAAAAAATCGACGACTCACAACACCACATAACAACAGAGCTGCCCTGGAACAGAATCCGCGCGGAGCCATGCGGTGGTGTCGCCACCCATACGGCACCAAACCAAAGACCAAACTATGTTGTCGACAATGGTAGAGACCACGGCAGACTCTGGTTCTCGACCAGCTGGATATCGCCAGTCGAGAATGGTCTACGCCACTTCATCTTCACAGATGCGGAATCATGTCGTTTTGGGCCAGTTAGGGAAGCGGCTTGCACCACCGTGCGCCGACGGCAGTTGAGGCATTTGACCTCTACTCGGCAGGCTTCTCCGGCGGTGGCGCCGCGCCCTCTGCCTGCTTCTTGGCGGCCTCTGCCTCGCGCAGAGCGTTGTCAAACGACTGCGTCGAGTTGCTGTGTGATGTCGCCACCTTGCTCTGCAACGGACAAGAAAAAACATTAAATGTCTGAGACAAGCGTATACCCAAGGAGACGTTAATTAGGTACAGCCCCCTGCAATCCGATCTGTACACACTAGGGTCAGAAGTTTTTGTTATAGTGTGAGCGCACTACTACTTGCAGAGTCGTGATTCAACATACAGCTTGTGTGCTTTGCTCCCAGCTATCGATTACGTACCCACTAATACTCAGCAGCCTCATATTTTAGAAATTAATAGCGAAAAACAAAATCGACACGAGACAGCCATCAAAAATGGTTTCTGCATAATATTTTCAAGCTACGAACCTGGAACCCAGTTTTTGGGGCAATATCTGAACCCAAAGGCAAGACACACATGCTGTATATTTTATCATGGCCGAGGGAGCAATAGTTGTCCAGAATTCAGAAGAAAAAAACTGTTGAGCCTGGTGTGTACAGATTCAATTGCAGGGGGCTGTACCACTGGATCTATGACGAGTGTTTAAGGCTTGATGCCCGTTGCTGATACTGATGATGATTTGCGGATACCCAATTACTAATATCGATGTGACATTTCCAAAAGTATCCAGCACGCCAAGAAAAGTAAAAATAGCAAATAATTTTGACACCGATTCCTCGGATCACACTACAAAAAGCACCTCAGTGAGCCTGCCTTAACTCCAAGCCAATTGCTACCACCACAGAGGCGAACTTGAGCACCATGCACCACCCCCGCCGATGGATTCCGATGAATCCTGTAAAGTTCACCAGTCTGTTGGCCGCCGCTGGGGGCCGCTCAATAACGCCCCCTGCGGCGGCCGGGGAGATGGGGTGGGGCGAGGGAGGGGCCGCTGAGACGCCGGGAAGCCCGCCTGCAGATGAGACGCCGCTCAACGCCGGCGGTCGATGCTGGTCGGCGCTGCGGGGGTGTCAAACACGTGACAACCTCTGCCCGCACTGACTCCTGATGCCCCGGGGGCGGTGAACTCGGCCGTTGCTAGCCTGGAGATGACATTGCGGCTGGCCGGAGGTGGTTAGAAACTGGAAACTGACGCTCATTCATTCGTTGATCCTTCGATTTCCCGACCAGCGCAGCTAAATTTACTATTTCCGTCCCATAAGCTTCACAAGATTCGACGAGCTGAAGCTCCGAAAAATCTTCGAACCCAGGCAAACTTGTCAGACTTAAATCCTGGCGAAACCGTTCTGCATAAGAAACGGATTGTTCCCGTTAGGATGTCAACATTTGCTTATTCTGTGATGTTCCACGCAATTATCACGCCGGACCCACTGCACGCGAGTTGTTGCAAATTTGTAACAAAACAGTGCTTTCGCCGAAAGAGGAAGCTTAAGATGAGAAAAACAAAACTTGGGCACGCCATCCAATCATATATCGATGGTCAGTTGATCTTTTATGCTCTATTGACGATGATAGTGCGTCTTTTCGATATTCGTTATTTAGTGCAGAATGTCAGGAGTGTAGATCTCGCAAACACTCGAGGAGTCATACGGAGTAAGGCTTCATGGTTCACTTATTTGGCTATTGGGTAGAGGAAGAGGGCAAATTAGACGAGACCGATGTCTTTCATTGATAAACTTGCCTATCATTCATAAAGCCGAAAGACGCGCTAGGAGATATATGTATCGATATGGCTCCAGATGGCGCGCTATTGCAAGCAATAGTACCTACTTGCGCGCCGGCCCAGAGGGGGAGGGAGGGGGACCGAGTGCGCGGATCGGTGTACAACATTTGATGTGCCCTTTACAAGCTCATTTACGATCAAACACCAATCGAAACACTGTGCGGGGAGAAGGCTTGGGGGTGGGGACTACGTGGGGTAATATGTACACGCGAGTTAATAAACAGAGCCTGCGCTGCATAAATGAAGCACCGATACAATAGCAATAGTAAATATTTCATGTGTGAGCATCCTACGCGTGCACAATATCGTACAAGGTAAACAAGGCGAAACATTATCCTTCCTCGGTAAACCGCAAAACCTGTATTGATTCCCAACCTAAGCTACGACATCTGGGAAGCACAGAGCAAAGAGAACCAAACATGGACACCGTGCCCTTCTTTTCCCGTAATTGGGTTATTTTTGCATCCAAACTGGGGACCATTTATCGTACTAGGATGCTCAATCCATGACCTCACTGCTGTGTCCAAGACATCTCAGCTTTTATAAGACCTTCGTCCCAAACTCCGACCCTTTTCCTGAGCCAAATTTCGGACATCCTCCTACAACAGCTGTAGTTCACTGGCCATTGTTCAGACAGCTGTAATTATTGCAATAAGTAAATCAAAAACTGCGCATGTACTGGGGTAATCTCATCCTCCTCAGATCATGTGCTCTATATCCACGCTCCTCCAATACTTAAGATGACTATGTTTTTACTACGTTGGTTACTTATGGTCAGGGCGCAAGAAATCCATGCACAGGCGATCGCAAATGCACCGGGAGTGGGAGAGCATGCGGACCCTGCTCCCCAAACCACCCAACGCTCTCACTGACTTCAAAACAATACGTTCTCACCACTTTGAATGTTGAAAAGACTACCGGCAACGGGCAGTGTCTCATCCTAAGCCTTTAGAGTTATGGGGAGTACAGACATCAAGGGTCATTTGCCGCTCATAGAGCTAAACGGAATTGGCCGCGTCTGAGGCCGTCCCTGCAATTCAATGACGACTATTGAGTTATTCAATAACGCTAAAACAACAGGGCGCATATAAGACCAGTAAAGCGCATCTGGGGGCGAATACCGAGCGGGCACCTGGTATAGAAAAACTTTGAACTAAGTTGAAAACATAATGAAAGATATTTTAATGCGGCGGATCCTTCAGAACGTGACGACTTCCTTTTTGCGTGATACTGACAACACTGAGGCTGTTTCGCAGGTTAAAAGGCTGAATTAGTAATGTAATATGAGCACAGCTCAAGGAAATATTGGCCGCGGGGAAAATAAATTCATACTTTTGCAGCTTACGCTTCGAACTTTTTCAATATCGCCCAGCATGCCACAACATTAAAAGTCAAACTCGCATACGATAGAAATGAAACTGATACGAGAAAGTCGAGTGAATCTGATCTCGTTGACCATGATTAAAACAACTCACAGAGTGGAGCAATCAGGCAAGCACAGTGGGCACCGCCGGCAAAGTATCGGGGACGGCGGCCCGGTTCATCTGACACCCCTGCGGGGAGGAGGCCCGCTGGCGAAGTATCGGGGACGGCGGCCCGGTTCATCTGACACCCCTGCGGGGAGGAGGCCCGCTGGCGAAGTATCGGGGACGGCGGCCCGGTTCATCGGACACCCCTGCGGGGAGGAGGCCCGCTGGCGAAGTATCGGGGACGGCGGCCCGGTTCATCGGACACCCCTGCGGGGAGGAGTGCCCGCTGGCGAAGTATCGGGGACGGCGGCCCGGTTCATCTGACACCCCTGCGGGGAGGAGACCCGCTGGCGAAGTATCGGGGACGGCGGCCCGGTTCATCTGACACCCCTGCGGGGAGGAGGCCCGCTGGCGAAGTATCGGGGACGGCGGCCCGGTTCATCGGACACCCCTGCGGGGAGGAGGCCCGCTGGCGAAGTCCCGGGGACGGCGGCCCGGTTCATCTGACACCCCTGCGGGAGGAGGCCCGCCGGCTGGTGACGCCGATGCCGGCCGATCGATGCCTTGCGCGCCGCCGTCGCGCCCGGCTTCTAATCCACCCCCGCCCGGCCGGCCGCTCTAAAACACGGTGCCAGGATCCGACCGCACAACGCTAGTTTCATGTCCAGCACCCGAGGCTAATTGGTCGGCATCCAACGACTGATTTATGAAGAATGAGCTGTGAAGACGACAGATATTTTTGGAATTGCACTAAACACGATATGGCAGGGAAGTAAGCTTAATGCTAGAAAATATTCTTGCTCGAGAAGTTGATTACAAAGGGCAATGCACTCTGACGCAAGCCATTGCAGTAAAGTCGATTTCAGGACTGGACAGTTTTTCGGCTGATCACGTAGCATGTGAATGATTCCGGAAAGCACTAAATAAGTGGTTCCAGTGATAACCGACTGTCAGCATGGAAGGCGGCTTAAGCACGGTTTGTATTGATCGACTGAACAGCTTGTAAAGCGCAGGAAGCCTTACCTCGAGTGCGCCCTGTTACCAAACACGAGTATGGACCACCCTACTCGATACAGTTGCCGCCACTGCGGGGCACAGGACTGGTCAGAAGAAAAACGACCCTAGGTGAGGCAGATAACGCAGTCTCGAGGGATGCCGTCGCCGTCACCAATCATCGCCCGGCAGAGAGGCCAGTACCAGGGAGCGTTGCCCCACAGAAACAACGCGCGTCTGCACGCTGTTCTCCCACATTGTTGCATAACTTCAGGCATAAGTGTGCCTAAATTTCCCTGTCAAATTGTGCCTGTGTTGTCTGAAAAGATGCCAGAGCCGCACTGGTCAGCGGACCCGCTCTCCGGCCTGATTTTGGAGTCGCAGTCGTCCGTGGTTTGCACCACTAGCCAGCGGCGTTTCACCTCTGACCCGCGCCAGCGGCGCCGATCCACAGAAGCGATCACGCCCGCTAGGGTGCCGCCATATCCGCGGTATCAGGCCCGTCCATATCCCGTGCGTCCCATGCGCTCGCTTCCGGCCATAACCCTCCCCGGAATCAGGAGTACTACCACCACGACTGCGGACGGCATGCACGCGATGGCGGACCGGGATGTGCATAACGTGAATGACAGGCAGATATATCAATATCCGGTCATTGCAATAAAGCCCGTTCTAATTTTTGATAATTTATATAGAGCTCTGGAACTTGTTCCTTTTACGTCAGAGCAATTTTTGGCTGAAAGAAAGTTTTTGAATGAAAAAATCGATATTTTCAGCTCCGAAATTAAGGTTTGAATTTCGCCATTTCAATTTGAGGGGAAATTCATCATCAAACTTATAAGTTTGAGATATCTTAAGCTACGCCATTTAAGGTTATAAATAGAGTGTCTACAGATAGCCCAGTTTCCGTAGAACTGCACTAACACAAAATAGTGTTAATTATAGTAGTTTTATTACACCAATATCACTGATTTACAACTTTTAGTAATTTTGACAAGAACTGAGGCCTGACGAAACCAAGATAGAAGCGTCACACAGTACATCAGGTGACTACCTGAAGATCCTGCTTTCGGTAAAGCTGAAGCTATCTTGAAATGTAAGAACCTGGTTGACAAAATGTATATTTTGCCGATGACTGTGCGTCCTTCTTCGCTTTTTGTTAGTATTAGCAGCAAACAAACAATAAACAAGAAAATGAATGAGGTGACATGCATGATCTCGACCAACACAAGTTGTAGTGAGAAAGAAGGGAAAAATGATACCACATACGCCAAGTGTTGTCCTTGTATAAAAAAATCAGCCAATCATTTAGCATAAGTAAAAAGACATGAACACGGAGGCACGACCGGTGACGTTCATCCGTTATATCAGCCTTCATCGCGCGCTCGGCGCTCACCTTAACAGAGGTGACCATGCTGCCCATCCGCTCCTCGATGGACTTGAAGGTGGCGGACTCCCTGGCTTCGCTGAACTTGGCGCCGAGGCCGGAGAACAGACTGGTGGCACGTTCGCCCGTGCTCTTCAGCGCAGCGCCCGTCCGTTGGTAGCTATCGGCGGCGAGGCAGGTCACACTCGCGCACGCGGAGGGGATTGTCTGCACCAGCGCCAGGGATTAACAGTCGGCATCAAGTGACAACAATGACAGCCCAGTATTTCATTCGATACACTGCAACTATCGCAAATTGTTAAAATGGACCGACATGGGTATACCGGTTTGAAATATCTGCTTTTTGTTCAAGACTGGCATAACAATTCACTGAGTTTAGGATCCCATAATCACAGAGAGGTTGACCACGGGAAAATCTAGGCATTATGTAAAGCCCAAACCTGATCCCAAGAATGCATATTTCAGCGATTAATTTGGCCTTTTAACAGCCAAAGAATGCCAGAACCTTGTCATGACTCGCCATGATGTGACGTCACATGGATACTGGATCATTACCATAAAAATATTCAACACCAGGAGCTGCATCGACTATGTAATGGTTTTGATAGCACACAAGATGCAATACATATAATGGACGGATTCTTACATAGCTAGCCCTTTTTGCCTGGGTCAATGACTGTAAACGTGATAATTTCTTATCTATTCAAAATTTGATTCACAGTAAAACACCCTGCATCGAATAAGAGGTAATTGCCTCCTCGCAACTGCAGTTTTTTTAGGGGTATTTACAAAGGACACATCATTTCACTTCGTAGCACTAACACCATATTACCATAATGTACCAGAGAGAGGACATTAGCTTCTAAATTATTATGCATCTTAAAAAACTGATAATTACGTAGAATGGGTGCATGATTCTCGTGAATGTACCTAGAAGTACATGTATCTTGAAACGATACCATTGACTTCAGGAGGTAAATAATCATTTGAAAATACGAACATGCCACTTTGTTAAATAGGGCCGGCACCGGAGCTAATACTCGAGTATGATTGATATCCCCGGGACAGGTTGGGCAACAAACTTTCCACATATAGATTACCTCAAGCCGGCAAGGCAATCAATTGGAGAGCCCCATCACTTTCCGCAGCGGGCGAACATCAATCCAGATCAAGGGAAAATGTACAGGCGAGCTTTGCAGAGCTAAACCGATCCATCCCTGACCATTTCATCATGCATAAAGCCTGATACTAAAGCGCTTCAAAAGCGACGTTCGTGCAGCCAACGCTGCAGGCTAAGCAGCCTGCGCATCCAGAGCAGATTCCTGCTATATCAGTCAACTGTGCATGACCTTTTCACCAGATCTTGGGCGTGGAAATAATCGGCGCGATAGCAAGATCGGAACGCCTTGATTTAAGGAGGCCATTTCGGACGGATGGTTGGCAATCATTTGAGAGTCTATACGGGGTAATAATACACAAGCGATAAAACTGGGATGCATGCAAAATCGACCATGTGGGGACTCTCACTTACAAAGCATGGCACCTGTGTTGCCACCCATGTAATGCAGACCCTCCGCCGCGCTAGACAAATCAAATAAAATGGAGTCTATACGGCTCACATTAAACAGCAGTGAGTTCAAATATTGAATATTGTACTAAGGCGTAGCCGAAGTGGTGAGGGGAACACTTCACCTGGAACGTTGCTAATATTTTCTCGGTAGCGAGGCAGGGCCTGTTTATCAGCTCCTCCTCAGAAACGGAAAAGGTCTTACTACCGCATTAGGGGCACACTTTGGTGAGGGGTTACAATATTCCCGGTCAGAAAGCCCTAGAACCGCTTGGCGCCGGTACAACGCGGCGCTACGGTAATGGTCTTGTATAATTCCGGGAGGTCACGACGCACGTCCTTGAAGAGTCGTTGGGGCCTCGAGAATAAATATGCTAAGGCCCTCCACAATGAGCGATGTAACATATTCAACAGGAGTCACATAGGTGATACAAGTCCTTGTTAAGTGTTGAAAAAGCTTTCTTAAACAGCGTGGATATGCGCTCATAAATTCGATCCTTGAACCCGGATATTATCTCACCTTGAGGCAAGTAAAGCCTAGCACATCCAGTTAAGCGACTGGGAAGTATCGGCTTAACATCCCTTATCAGTCAGCCTATTTCAGCATTCTTGTGCATCTAACTAATCTACTAATTGGCTTGAACAACAAAGAACAACCATGCAGGCCTGAGACTGCTGGTGCAGCAACATCTACACCATTGGAACAAAAATAGCCGTCATTAACAAAAGTCGCAGCCTATCAGACACCAATGCACAAAGGAGAAGCTACCAGATATAAACAAGAACTCTTACAAGGACGCAGGAGGTTCATCGATGACCTCAGGTCTCGGAGGTTCGGTGGCGCCGCCTCCCTCCATGACTAGTTCTCAGGGTTCTCACGAGATGGGGTTAGTGAGGGGCGGACAGTCGCGGCCTGGATGGAGGCAGAGCGTTACGTCAGCGGTTCCTGCCTCGGCCAAATTATGTCAAGCTGATGCTCCCAGAGACATAACCAAACGACACGGCTGTTTTAAGGGACATTAGGGCAGTACAGTTTTTATTTTTCTAGACTAGCATTGCAAGTTAACTGTTCAGGCAAAAATGGTGCGAACTTCCAGACCCATTCCCAATAAACTCGGCTGTTTTCCATCAAGGGTAGCCCTGGATAGGTAAACGCTGATGAGGTTCAACAACCCTCACACGAATATTTCGAGGGAAACAAAACCAATGAGGACCCTAACCTTCCGAACTCTTGTATTTAAAAGTGTTTGAGCTGCACGTTTGAAAGATCCAGTGTTGGGCACGCGACCCAAATATGGGTGGTCCACTGTCACTATTCCGATATTTAAAATTTGGTGATTCGCGACCGCGTAATCTTGAATTAAAAATCCTCGATCAGCAAACGCTAGCGAAGTTTTGGTTCTAAAAAAAAACAATGGCAACGAAATGACTTAAAAATCAAAGATTGATGCCCATTTTTGTATAAAAAATATCAGTCACCGGGATTAAACCCGGTAGGTATTTCTATTATCATCTTTCGATGTCAAATTCTCGAAATATATAACTCATTGTTTTCCACACCTAAATTACTGTGCCATTGTCTGGGGCTCGAACTATGCCACTAAACTTGATCGTCTATTTAGTTACAAAAAGAGCCGTTGGGATAATTGCTAAGAAACCTTTTTCCATCCAACAAATCAACTCTTTATAACATTAGAGCTGGTAAGCTTTCTGATATTGTAAAGGAACAACACATTGTCGTTCTTTCAAATATCTCAATAGAACCTTACCCACTGCCATTGCATCTCTCTTGAAACTTCACATATCTAGCAGCACCAGGTTAGTTCATCACTTTAAAGTTCCTTTTGCATCTACAATTTATGGACAGTTTGCATTTTCGATTTACGCTCCAGGGTGTGGAATGATATAATGTGTCCATTATTTCAAAGCTGAACGAGTCCCCCTGGAAATCCAGTCTTAAAAACAGGTGAAAATTTCTTTTCAATAAATATGTATCAGAGGAAATAGATGAGCGGGGTTAAAACAAGTCAAACCAATAATAACGCATTGTTTGTCTTTGTCTTGAAATATTCGTTCTTCTTTCCAGACATAAGCTCTAATGTACTGATTTCCCACTCTCTCTCTCTCTCTCTCTCTCTCTTCTTTTTTTTTCTTCTTCTCTTCTCTTTTTTTTTTTTTCTCTCTCTTCTTCCTCGTTTTTTCACCTTTCTTCAAGGTGACATGTTCTTGGTCTCATAGCCCATTTGGGAACTAACCCACCCACTAATACCTAACATGACTATCGTCTGGCCCCATCGATAGTAACTGTTACCTAAGCCTTCGTTGGGGCCATGACGTGGGAACATACTAAAATCGGGATAAGGCGAGAGTAACTTATATATAAAAGAGCGGGGAGTGGTGCGGTCAACTAACATAATGAAATTAACCTTTTTCTGGTGTGTTCAATCGGACAAAATTAGGGTATGACTGCACGGGTATGGAAGGGCACTCCTGCCTACCTATTTAAATGGGTGTGGGCATTTAAAAAAATGTTCGGTGAGTAATCACTACTAAGAACTCTTAACTGTGCTACCATTAACCTATAGGGTGTTAAAGGGAAAGTGGCACCTTGTCGAATCCTGAAATTTAGTGTAATTAGGGGAACTTTTAGCCGTAAATCATGGAGCGCCCATTATTTTCTGACGAATGTACAATAAGCTCAATCTTTAAATACCCCTCTAGGGAATGAAATAATATATCCTGTGGATGTGTCTGATCTGGCAACCACTACCGTATTCATAGGCTTCAGGGCTTCGATTGGCTGATAGTCACCGTGACGTGCTTTGTCGTCACCAACGCTGACAACTGTGGCCTGCTGCTGATGGTCATGTGGGTATATTTCAGGTAATTTTTAGCTTTTCTCAAAGGAAATTTTGATTTTCAAGACAAATGATATATAGAGTACCGGGTTTTCTGGTATGCTTTACAACTTGGCTATCTCAGCTAAAATCGCGTTATAAAGGTGCCACATTCCCTTTAAAGGTAAACAGAAGCAAAACATTGATTGGGCGATATAATTAGCAATTGCAACCCTTATAAATAACTTTCTTGAAATACAGCATTACCACTAAACACATTCAAAATTGTCTCTCCAATCATAGCAGAACAACTGGCTGGTCAGTCCAACCCCGGGAGGTAGGGCGGAAAGTTATTTTCCGCGTAAAAATTTTGGATCGCACACTGAACGTCGCAGAGTTACAGGCATGCACGATAGCGTTCAAAATCGCCAAATTAATTTAAATTTAATGAAAACCTGCGATCACGGATACGCAATGCCCAGCACTGGAAGGCACGGAAGCTTTTGAGTAGCAGTCAGCGGTAAAAGTACTAAGAAAAACAAATCAACCACTGTTCAGGTTTTTCAGGTCATAGTAACATCATTTGAACGAACATGACCAACCCTCTCCCCACGGTTCAGGAAAGAAGGACTTAAATTGCAGTTCATGGTGGGAAGCCATTTCACCCCATGACAGACTAAAAATTATGGAGGTGGAAAGCATATGTTAAGTGTATATACAGGCCGGAGAATATATGCAGGTGTGTAAGTTTGTTTATTTGTAGTTATATATTTTTTGCTTATAATGATGAGGGCATATATACATAGGGGCTATATAAACAAGTATACAAAGGTGTTGGAAAAGGGGGGCCAGAGGGGCCAGGCCCCAATTTTCATGGACAAATTTCTCTATTTCAGCAAGGTTGGAGAAAAAAAACAAAATTGTGTTACCAGTATGCGGGGATGGTAACAAAGAGCCCGGATCCGGCAAGCTTTTGCCTCTAAGTGGGAGAATTTCTTGTCAGAAGGAGGCTGAAGATTGAATGCCTCCCAATGCTTGTTTTTCAGTATCAAGTATGTATGAACATAGCGTTTTTGTGTTTAAGTGTTGAGCTAGTGAACCACCACCAGATTTGGGCGTGAAATTCCAGGACTTTGTAACTGAAATTTTCTTGGTGCGGGACAGGGGGGCAATCAATATAATTTAAATCCGGATCGAGTCAGACTCTGCCAGAGCACGACTAGAGCGGGCACGCGATATTTCCGGAGTTTAATGATCCCAAATCTGCTGGAGCTGCAAGACAGAGCAAGATTCAATCCGTTGCATTTGCGACAGCCTAAAGAATAGGCTATCCGGTACCACGTGCCTCGGGAGAACCCACTGGCCGGAGCGGCCCCAATCTTCCCGCTACGCGCTACGTCAGTATGACAAATTTCAACATCTCGTCAAGAATTACCGGCCGGGATTGAAATAGTAATAGCTGACGCAGCACTGCCGTCACAGCAAACAACCATATTTGGCCCACATATGACGAGCAGCGCCCTCGTACCGGGACTTGAGTGTTCACTCCAAAACCGTCGCGCTGTTCTGGCTGCCAGATCAGTAAACTCGCAAAGGCAAATGGGGAACACAGTTTCAGCCCGGGACTAGCTGACGCCGCCAAATTCCAAAGAAATATATCAATACTGAAGCCGACGTTACCAGGGAAGCTTAATAAAGACATTTCGACTTCTGGCCAATTTGCAGAGAACATCTGTCACTAACATTAAGAAACACTTAAAATGAGGACGAGAGTGTCTTACATGTGCTTCGTTACTAAAAGTTACGTTGTGATGCCACACGGAGCCAGCCAACCCCATTATTGGCGTTTGGCTCCTTGCTCCCCGAATAGTACATTGCTCGCTTTATGAATCCCTGGTTTCACTAGTTTAAAAAGATGACGGCTGTCGACCAGGCTAGTACCCGAGTTACCTCAATATTGCCTCGGTAGACCCTGTTATGGGTCGCACGCCAATTTTTTTGCGTCCAAACCACCGAAGCCCCAATGCGGCGGGTTGCACAGATTTCGATAGTTGGTGCCCAAGGCGGGGCTGGTCCATCACTTTACAATCGAAAACTCCCAATTTCAGGTCGGATCCGAATTCGAGATTTTGAAGTTTTATCGGCAATAGACTGAGGGTAGACTTAGCCCTACCCGGTGTTTGTTGGTTTTAGAATGGTTAGTTCCTGTCTGCGGGAGGAGGAAGATTCATTGTCCCATTTTTTTGTGCGCTGGTCAAGTACCAGGCCCACTGAATCGTCCACGGGCTTGCTTATTTCAACGTATCATGACGCAAGGATGTAACAGCAGCTGACCTCATTTCATGAGTGATCTCGAAACGTTGAGAGCAAGGGAGAAGATGAGCGAATTTTCGCAAAGCTCACTAGTCCGTGGGGTAAGAGCAGCGGCACTGGCGAACTGAAGCGCACGGGAATCCTAAGACGGCGCAAACACCAACACACACGCACATACATCAGGTGTTGTAGCACTAAAGCCGCCACCTTTTCCCACAAATCGCCGAGAAATCTAGTTTAATAATGTGTGGTGCGTTCAACTGGACGTCCACGAAAACCAGCGTTCAAGCCTCGACAAGTTAACATACCTATCTTACAAAATATACAATTTGTTAATATTGGTATCCGTTGGCATGAATCCGGAAGATTACCAACTGCTCGAATGGACATAGACGACCAAAAAAACATTATTGGACTCTCAAACCGGATAGCACGGATCAACGCAAATTTAGTCCTGATGGTAAGAGACCGCCTTTCCGTATCCCGCCTGGCTCGGTGTGTCCTCTCAAGCGGTTCGGCGAAAACTTCCGTAATTGAGCAGGTGTGCCTACTAGCAGGTAAAAGAAAAAAGAACAAGCATCGATCCTCCGGTTTTGACACCGGCACTTTGGGACACCGAAAAGGTGGCGGCTTCATCACAAACAGACAGACAGACAGACAAACCATACAGCAGACCACGGCGCAGACCACTACGTCAGCTACTCTACAAGAACGGCGAGGCTAGGCTGCGTCACCACCGCCCAGCGCCACTACGCTGGCATCGCACCAGGTCGGGCGCCCTCGCGCACTTACAGACCGCGGGCCGAGTCCATCTCAGAGCTGAGGTACCTGGATCGAAACCGGCCGAGCTCGAGTCAGGCCGCCGCGTCGACGCCCGTGCGCACGGAACTGTGTGGGCCGGGCCAGCGCCGCGCTGGCGATTAGTGGGCTCAGCCTTGAATGGAACCTTATGTATTCTCACAGCGAGAAGCTACGTCAATCCCAACTTCGGGGGCACCATGAGCGGACTAAATAACAATGACTGCACCAAACGTGACTGAATTCGACAAAGGTACAGTTATGCGAGTACTTTAATGTTTTTACCATGCATGGGTATTTTATGCTTTACGTGAACCTGTTAATATTACCTCTAGTCCTAGCGAATAAAAATTTGGCCGCAGGGTCATGCTCAACCATTTAATACAGAAAACCGATCGCAAAATTAAACAAGACCCTTTTGTGTTCCTAAAAAATAGAATTCCGGAGTATGCAACCCCAAAAGCTAACACACATATGGGTTACATGAAACTTCTACACCTCGGAGTCGCAGCTTGGTAATGCCAAGTAGTCGCCCAGAATTCAAACATTCACAAAAACGAAAAGGGACTGCCGAAATAATATTACACAGCTAGTCCGACTCTTCTTCGCGCATCGAATTTTCCGTCAAAACAAAAATAGCGTCACCGGAAAGGCGGCTCACCCCATCTGCTAACTTACGATATGGACAGCACTGGGTCCGTGGGTTTCCTCGACACTACTGAGCAGCGGGGCAGCGCACCCTCCCGTCAGCCAGAGCGGTCCTGCACTGTAACCGAACAAAGGCGCCGGAGGTGGCGGCGACGGCGGCGACCGCGCAGGCGGCGCCCCGGACGGCAGCGATCGCCCAAGAGCCGGCCACTGGATACCATCGCAGCGCCTCCCAGGCCGACCCGCAATTTCCGCTCAAATCTCGCGCAAATTATCGTTTGAGTCGTCTTTCAGCACAAAATGGCTTGCATTGTTCCCTCTGACAGTAAATCATTGTTCACGACCGAAAGTCTGCGGGGCGAGACCAAGCGGAGATCCGCTGTGCCTGTGGCATCGACCGAAGCCGCCCCGCCCCGACGCAAGCCTTTCCCGCCCCGCGCGGCGACGGCAGCCAGGGAAACGCCCACAGTAGCGGGGGAGGCGGCTGCAGTCGTAGAGCGGGCAGCAGCAGTTGCGGTCACGGCCGCGGGGCATGTGCAAATATCTGCGGTGAAGGCGGGCACAGCTCGAGGGAGGGGCAGCCTCAGTAGCGGGGGAGGCGGCGCAGTTGCGGGGGGGTAAGGCTACACTTACGTGGGAGGCGCGAACATGCGCACGGAAGGCGAACACGAAAGATGTCGATAGTTTCGAGTACATGCAAAATGAAATAGTGCAGATATTAAAGGGAATGTGGCACCTTCAGTAATGGGAGTTGAACTGAGGTAGCCATGTGATAGGGCAAGCCAATAAAACACCACCTACCCCCTCCGCCCCGAGTGGTCATTGTCAATCATGACAAAATGATTTAATGTTGACGTACTCTGGGTCGACACATTTTCTACCCAGAACTCTTAAAAACTGTAGGTTAAAAATGGTTTTGGTACTGTCTATTACAAATACGTATACCTTACTTCATTGACTAGTTTCACACCTGAAATGTGTTTTAACATATGGCAAAAAATATCAGGAATTGATAAGTGACTTTTTGGGCACAAATTGTATTTTCATTTTATTTTTTATTTAATTAAATTTTGTCCAAGTTGTTCCTAGTTGAAGAAGAGGTTTATCGCGGCACGAAACATTCACCAATTGCACGCTGATATGCGTCGCGTCAAGCCAATTTGGAAACTTATTGACACTGAGCAAGGAAAATTAAAGAAAACACAAAACCGGGCTTAATAATCACTTTCCAGGAGATATGAGGCCAAATTCAGTACTTTCAGCAAATACTGCCCCTAAAACCACTCCAGTCTAGAATAGCATCAATGTGATAAAAGCCCATTGAAAAGTGTGAGGGCGAACTAATGGTTAAGCGCTTTCCTCTCTCGGCGGAGAGGGTGAGGTCTCGGCCGAGTGAAAGGGGGCCGACTCACACGGCTGACGAGTTTAGCCGACTTCAGGAGAAGTTGGCGGACTTTATAAACGTCAGCCGGGCACCCGACAACTCAGCAACAATTGCAGATGCAGCATTGACGGACACGTGGGGCCGGTGTTTGTGGAACTTGGGTGCCGATGACTTCATTGCCTTTACCAAGGAGTGCAAAGTAAAAACGGTAATCTGGGTCATTTACACCCAAACGGATTGGGCGCTATATAACCACTAAGGTTGGAACGCCCTTAAGCCCCAATAATCAATCAATCAATCATACACCCAAACGGACTTTCTAACAGGTAGGAATCGGTATAACGTGCAATTGAAACGATAAATTGGTCCACATACTTGAGATCCAGCCATGTCGTACCCCAGACAAGATCTCTGGACTAACCTTGGTAAATGCATGGGTCATTAAATAAAACATTGAAAAATCGCAAATATTTGGAAAGTACAGCTTCGAATATGTGAATGGGCACTGGGCTTGAACCTGCCAACAGCTAGTAGAGCTCAGAGAAGAAAACGCGACTGTCATGATAACAAAGTCACAAAACACAAGAGTTTGGTGCAATGATGAAAATAATCCACAAACGACAACAACAGCTGTCAAAAACTCAAACCAACCACACTAGCGGTGCTGTAAAAGCGCATAATCGGAGACGGCCCTAGGCATTACACCCTCCAAGAAAACAAAACGCCCTCAAAAAAGCTAACCTGCTTTGAAGGAGCCCTCCTACAGATGGTCCATTTGCCACCAAAAAGACAGCTCCCACCATAAGCTACCATATTCATATTACCATTTGCGGCATTTTCCGGATCCGAATATATTCTTTCTAAAACTAACGGCCCACCATCATCGCTAATCGATCGTAACGGTGGATCCAACCGACCCAAAGCCACGTGCCAATAGTTCGCACGAGTTATCTGGGTCGCTTGGCTTCAAACGAATCTCATGCAAAATAATAATTCATAAACTTCACCAACGGTGCATTGCGTGCTGGTCGTTCTGGTAAGTCATCAATTTCACTTGGCGGCCAGGCTCAATCCACTGAAACTGGGACTCAATTCGCCAGAGGCGAGATTAAATGCAAATAAGTATTGAAGGCAAATGTGAACGATAGACCCCAAATGCCGCTAAATATATATATATATATATATATATATATATATATTCTTTATCTCGCTATACCTGTAACAGGTTCGGGACCACAAGCTGGCATAGCAGAATGCACGCCAAGTTTCAAGCCTTCTTTATCTTTCTTCATTCTTTAGCACGGAGCAAAGAATACAACATATAAATACCGCAGAAGCTTGACTTATAAGGAATCCAACGTGATTGGAATCCTGTTCCCTGAGCATCAAAAACAATATCCATCAGATTGACCACCATGACCAATGCACTTGTGTTGCTCTTAGACTAGAGCTGTGAACTGAAGATATCCAATCAGAGAATGAGGCTTGTGGCTAATGACAGTTTTGTGGTTTTAAATAAGTTAAAGAAGCGTTCCCAAGAAATTCCAGTATCCAATTGTAGCCTTGCAAAATAACTGTCTTTTTCGGCTAGAAGTCAATGACTGCCTTTTTAAATCATCAAATTGTAACACCATTTTCCAAATTTATCCGATATTTGTTTATTTTTGTGTAAAACGAAACAATGAAATGCATATATGCTAGCATACAAAAAATTACGTAGCCTCAACCGCAAATTCCACGGAATTTCGCAGCCAAGGTGAACGTATCCTTTTAGATGACACTGCCCAGGGAATCAGACACGGGGATGATGGAAGGCACGGTCGTCATCCAGCGCCAACATTCGTTTCGAGAAGCTAACGCCACCTCGCGGGAGAATGTGCAACTTCAGCTCCCAGTTGTAAGTAAGATGGGGCTAACAGAAATATGTGCGTGGGATGGGGGGGGGCAGGGAGCAAAAGAACATTTAAAATGCCTTACTTACAGTCCTCATATGCGCTGCATGGGAAAGGAGTACATTACTTATGGCAAATCGGATTCTTATCCACACCATACCTCCCGCGCAGGCGCGTCATCAGACCCCAACCGCCATCCATCACCCGAACCCAAAATCACACCAGTCCTTATTTCATGAAACACGAGAGGTTCAAGGCCGACATATAACCAGCCAAAAACATCGGAAGCTGTCGAAATGGAAAGCCCGGAAAGCCACAAAAAACCCACACAAACAGTTTCCCGCCGAACCCATGGCAATCAGAGTGCACTTACATGGGGGCGGAAGTGACAGCGTTGTGGAATTCATTGAACGCTTCGTTGGCTTTGCGGTACCTGCGGACCATAATCATAGATGTGCAACTGTTTTACACACCCGCTACGCAATCCTTTCCCACACCACACAATTCGTTGGAAGGGGTCATGAGCGACAAATGTGGCGCTATTCAAAACATATAGCTCAGGTGTTCCAAATATACGTTTGCTGGCATCGCCGACAATTTACTATGTTCAATAAATTTTCATCCATCATCAAATGCTAGTGATGAATCAATCGATCAATCAAATGGAGCGAAACCCATACATTTTCTATCGTATAAGCTCAATCAGTGGCGAAAGTAATACAGTGCCTGGATACACCTCAGGCACAAACAGCGGTACTGAAGTGTGTGCAAAGTAAAAACAAATAGATATTTCTGATATAGACTCCAGTTTCCGTCATTACTTCACTTCAGCCTATATATGATAAGAAATCTGCAGCCGGGCACTTCATTCCAGTTGCCACCGCTGTAATTCCAAGAGATCCATGTCCATCAACTTTACACAATCGCAGGCTAGGTGCAAGACATAAATTAATTACTTTCTGGACTTGAATCGTACCTTCAACAACAATAAGCCAAGGACACGTCTTTAGTGCCTGCATGATATTTGATTCCAGTACAGTCTGACAGACTTTCCAGAACATCTGACACTGTTTTTTATCCGGATTTATCCAAAGCGCCAAGATATCACTGCTTAGGCCTCCCTGTTCGCCCCCCCCACCCCAAGATTGCCCCGGAGGCACACCTTCCATCCCCTGCGTTTAAAGGCATTTCTGTAAACGAAGCGCCCATGGTGTTCCCCGACTCCTTTTGGGGGCCTTCCTGGGCGGGATCATACAAAACGTCGTACTAGTCACAGGCTATGAAGTTCACAATCTCAATATCTTATTAACATTCCAGCAGATATTTCACCCCAAATACCTTATGCTTCAACGGGGCGAGGGCGTGGGGTTGGCAGGTGGGGACTTCTAATTTAGTTTTTTGCGCATCCATGCATTGTGAGGCCTCCATTTGGGACGCTTTCCACGATTCCGTTCCGCCCCATCTAGGTTCTGTGGATTTTGCCTGTGGTGAATAGTGTTTTGGCAGAAAAAGTATCCGGTTAACTCAGAAAAATATTTACTGATAGTAAACAAATAATGACAAATTTGTTCTGAGCGGTTTTGAGGCGCTATACATCGATTTTTTCCCTAAATGATAAAAGTTTGCATGCTTTATTTGCTCGTTTAATTACTATTGCGTTTCATCGCATTTAAACCAATTAATTCACTTACTACATAGACGTATTACTTAATGCCTTATTGAACTCGTGGCGACATTAAAAACTAAATCAACTCTCCGAACACTTACAAGAAATGTTACAACGAAATTAGCAGATTTCATCTACTGACCTACAAACGGTATTTTTTAAAGAATGCAGCGACGCAGTAGTGCTGCTAGGACCATTTCCGCACCAAAAAAGTGACCGTTACATTGCCAGGAGGAGAGGCAGGCCGTCCACCCCATCTTCGCCCCTAGCGCATGCACTCTCATCACTATCACCTGCTAATTTCGCCCGCTCCTCACGACTCTAGTCCATCGACATCGCCATCCCCCACAACACCGCCTGGATACATTTTCATTGTGATTATCTTAAACTGGTGCCTCACTTTTTAGTTGATGCCTCGCTCCATTTATTTCATTTTGATGATACATTTTGGACACCTATTTTCTTGTCGCGTTCAATACCAGCGTATTCACCACTCTCTTTAACAAAATTCATTGATTAGACTAATTCCATCAGATACGTCCATATTCAGTGTAACCAGTGAGCCAGGTATGTTCCGGCGCACAATGGGGATTGGTGGAGCACTGAGCGGTCGAAACAGGACGTTGACTGCCAAGAAGGTCCAGCGGACGGTCTGACTGCCTGGGTTACGTAACAGACCGGTGCTCTTTAGTCAGGCTGCCGCTCTTGAGGCTTCCCGCTCCGCCCCCGCATTACTGGACACGACCTTCCACACTAACACAAAGGGCTCTTTAGTGATGAATACAGTGGAGTCCTGGAAATGAAAAAGACGTATATAGACCCCTTTTGGAGATAGATTGGAGAAAAAACATTCAATTGTATGGCAAAATGCGGAGGGAGCAAGGCAAACACATGAAGTAGGTTTCTGATTTGCAGTCCAGAAATTCACTTTCATCGGATTCAAATCACAAGAAGCTGAGAAAACCGGGCAGGGAAATGCTTGGGTTCTAATCGTCGTCAGCCTTCGAAATTTGCCATGTATCTGACATCTGACATAACATGACCCCTTCCATCGAGCCGTGAGCAAATGTTCAAGACCATGTCCAGTACAGCATGCTTTCAACGTATTCAACATGTGTCAGTTAAACTAAAACTGCATGCAACTGTGCCACCAAAACCCTCAAGCATAATGCTCGGAAACACGTTTTACAAAACACGCCACCCTATTCCCGTAGAAGTTATACCGAGTCACGCCCGAAATCAAAACACTCACCCAAATGGCCTCGCAGCGTTAAGAACCTCCCCACTCCAGATATGAAACCTGATCTAACCACTGTCAAGATAAAATAACCATGAAGGGAAAGCAAATGACCAGCTGCTCTTGTTCAGAATCGGTGATACCTTCATTTGGTAGAGGACTGCAAAAATGGTTCAGTAATAAAAGTGACTAGCTTCAAAAATTTGCTAAAGAAGACTAAGGTAACCACTTGGCTACGCAAGGAACGGAGAGGTAAACTAGCGTCAAGCAACGCAACCGGTGCAGCATTAAACGCAACAGCCCAAAAAATATCAGCTTCAAATGGTTACAGAGCCATTTAATAGGACAAAAAATGGAGTGACATGAAGCGATTGCTGGCGCTAATTTGGAGAAAATCGTTGTATCAGATTTCGTGCCAGTATGGGGTAACATGGGGAGGTTATTCTCTTATTTCTCGCCGGGTCCTTCAGAGCAGCACAAAATGGGGGCCAACGCCTGCGGCCAAATTAGACATGAGTAACTGATACCTTTCAACCATTTTCCAGGTGCATATGCATACATCTTACCAATATCGCAAACGTGACGGGTGAAAAGCAACGTATCGTTAGATGGACTAAATCAGCGTCTTTCACGTCGAAAGAGACACCAAAATACAAAGCAAAAAATTATAAACAAAATGCATCTGGGCTTTAATCTTGAATTAACAGCAGAAATTGGACAGTTGATGAAATAAAATGCTAGTTAATGCAAAACTGGCTTTAACGAAAACAAATCAAAAAGAAGTTTTGAAAGAATTCCAGGTTACAAAGTTTACCCAGAGTTTATTTTCAACGATTTTACAAGTAGCGTACATTTTCCCAATGTTTACTATTGACCAGAACTACTTTCGAAACTACAGAAACAAAATGTTCTAGATAATTATTCTAAGAGTCATTAAAGTTTAAGCGAAAACATGTTTCTATATTTAGTACACAAAAAAGTAGAAACAACTATTCCCCGATCATAAATTCCTATTTATATCAAACATTACTGAGTATACTCGTAGTCTTCTTCGGTGCACCAAGAATTTCGCTGGTCACACCTGTAAGCAGTTTCTCGCCTATTTTGTTGATATTGTACTGAATGAAATTGTCACCACTTTATTCAAAGCGATCAATAAATGGTGAAAATCAGCTAACCTGGATGATTCAGTAAAACAAGGACATGTAACGGCATATGCGTTCACTCAGTAGGACAAAGGTTCGGTCGAGCACAGCACCGAAGTCCCGGGAGCCGGGCTTGAAACCCAGGATGGCGAGGTCGGGCCTGCACCAGGTGCAGTATAGGTCCTATACTCACGCCTGGGAGTCCTTGACGTTCTGCAGGCCCTGGTTGACGTCCTGCTGCAGCTCTGTCCACATGGTGATGCCCAGCTTCTGCTTCAGCACCTGCGCCTCCCTGTTCTTGGCCTGCAGGGTGTCCCGCATCAGCTGGATGTCCTCCTCGATCTGCCGGCGGAGGTGCCGATGTCAGCGCCCGTACTGGAGCAGGCGACACCGACCCGACCACAGAGGGCAGCAGCGTCAACTGCCGCCGATACTCTGGCGGTGGAGATATTCCTCTGGATTGTTCTTGTAAAGAAATCAGGCCTCAACGGCTCATAACCAACCTTAAACGATGACAAAATCGGACACGCTGGTGAATGACACCTGGGTGCTCTCCGTGCATTTAAGGTTGCATGGAGGTCATCTGAAATATTGACGGAAATGTAGCATCTTCATGATATGAGGTTAGAGCTGAGATTAAGATCTTGTAGAAATTGGCATAAGGCTTCCAAAAATATCTCGTTACTCTTTGAAATCACCGCCTGTGTACAAATAAGCGTTTCCAGAGCGAAAAATTATAAACAAAATGCGCCACACAATTTAGCCCCACGGATTATGGTCAGCCGACGAGTCATAATGGATGGAAGGGATGAACGTTAAAAACGGGACAGTTTAACGAACGAAATAAATGGGAGAACAATGTTTCGGGGTATGTTCTGCAACATTAATTCCTGGGTCCAAATTTGATTAAGGTGCCACATCATCTATGGAGGGGGAAGGATTCTTGCCCTCCACCAAAAGGGGCGATTATCTTTTTTTTTGTTACCTGACGCGTAGCACCGCCGTACTTGGAGCACCTATTACCTGGACTTTTTGCCACTTTTAACAACATTTTAGGGCAAGGTCATGTCAGGTCATCAGTTGAGACCAAATGACCTAACCTAAATAAATGTTTAGAGGTGCAGCAGCATGAGCAAACGAAATTTATCGATGAGATTCGCATCAAAAGATAGGATCACTGAGTAAAACAGATGTAGTAACGGAATTTTCGATATCGATAACCTGGAGTCAGATCAAGGTCATAGCCTCTTCATTGGAATGCGTGGGGAAGTTGGTTTAACTTCGTTAACTTCCCAAAACACGGTGATAGGAGAGTTATTTCGACATCCCCATGTTTTTCTTCTCACTGTGGTTCGAATCATATACAATATGCACTGTGCTGATATGCACTGCGGTTTGAATGAACTATGGTGACCTTGACCTAACCTCAGGTCAGGTAAGCTTTAGGATTTGATCCGACAAGGTCCTGACATATATGTAACATTCGATCGGGCCTGGCCAGGGAATATCAATGGTGATTTTTCTATTTTGTCCGCCGTTAAGATACAAAACATATGTTTCCATTGCATTCCAATAGAATACAAGTTGACCTCTAGTGACTTAAAAAGTACCCTGACCTAAAACGTTTTACGCGCGATTTTCGGTAAAGATCAATATGTTCTATCCAACGCCGCTTTCGGCTTTTCGCTAACTAGCATGGTTGCTGAGATCGCAGGGAGTGTGTGTGTGTGTGTGGGGGGGTAACCGCCCCCCCTCCCGCACCCGCGAAGGTGGCACGGAGGACTCACCTTAGCCAGTTGGTCCCGCCATTCCTGCCGCTGTAGCTCCTGTTCCTCAGGAGACAGCGCCGCGAACGCCTCTCCCAGCCCCGAGTCTCCGGAAGGCGAGGCATCAGCGTGTGCTGCAACAGACACAACAGTCACATTTCCCCAGAGAAGACATCACGAAGACGGCTCCCAGCCCAGTCCTGCTGGAACCGAGGGAAAGCAAACATAGACGCTTGAAGCACTGGCGGCAGAACTGGGGGGGGAGGCGGCACCGGGGCACGGTGCCCCCATGAAATCAGAAATTTTAACACTAACCCTATGGCGTTAACTGGAAATAAATTGATTGAAAGGTCCATGATGGCCCCCCTTAAATTCGGACGTTCCGCCGTCATTGGCTTGAATGCCAATAATTCTGAGGACGACGCGCTGCTCAAAGCAACATATGAATGGAATGAACAATAAATCAGGTAAAGCTTCATGAAAGGAGTTTCCAGCCCTGGTCAGCGTAGAAAAACTCACACTGGTATAAATCAAATTCACGTATGCACATATTGCCGAGACACCACAAAGTATAGATATCATGTAGCAGGTAAACAAAGAAACCCTCTACCTGCATAAAAACAACAATTGGGCAATGAATACAGCTGCAAGCGAATACAGCACAAACTTCTGAACGGCATGGATTTCCCCTCCCATCCCCTCAACATCCAGTGAGTGATGTTGAACGTGTGGAAAAGTCTAAAACCATAACAATAAGTTCCTGCTTCGCGGCACGGGGATCACTATATGACCGCAGGTTCAGAGTGCCCGAGCTAACAAAGTATTCACCGACGCTGCAAAAGTACCAAGGATTATATAACATTATTTTGGTGTGAAAGAGCCAAACTAGCGATCAGGAGTCCAATATCCGCCGCGAGCCCACGCAGGCCGACTGACCGGAGTCGAGCGAGTCGAACCGCCAGTCCGGGTCGTGCAACGGCAGCGCCACGTCCGGCGGCCGGGTGGGTCCCGTGGCCGGCCCGCCGCCGCCGCCGCCCTTCGGCAGCCCCGACAGGCACAGATCCTGCACCGGGTCCTCGTGGTACTCGTCCTCTGCCGAGCTGCGGCGCTCTACCGCTGGCCACACGGCGCCGGGCGCCGCCGCTCCTCCTGCTGCCGCCGCGCGCCGCGCCCGCCCCCGCCTCCGCCGCGAACGGCGCCGGTGCCACCACCGCGACCGGCGCCGCCGCCCCGCTTACCACGTGGCATGCTTTCTCAACCGCGGAGCGGACACGTCAGACCTGGCCAAGAGCGATCGCTGTGTCGCCGGTCCCCGTCCTCACAATCACAGCCACACTGCGCTCCGTCCGTGCATCGCCCGTTACGGTGCCCTGGTTGGTTTCCAGCTGTTTACCGTCACCACTAACAGACACTTCCAGCTGGTTGGTCCCGCGCGGCGCTGCCACAGAGCTCGACGCACCCCCGCCGCTCGGTGCCGCTCAATGAACACGGAAAATCTATCGCGACGCGGTGCTGTCTCTGGCGTGACGTCACGCCCCAGCTGTGACGTCACACAGGTGCCCGAAGCGCCGCACTGCGTCACACTGGCACGCGAGAGATCGCGCAACACAACCACTTATCAGCAGTTAAAACGCATGCAAAGCAAGATGAAGCTATAAACTACATCACCTCTTCATCACAGTGTCAGCAACATGGTACTGCTGAAGAACTCGATGCTGAATGGAGACACTAACACCCAGTGAACGGCAACCCTTATTGTCACTTATTTCCCCAGTCTGTCTCGACACAACAATCCCAAACGATGGAATCGGGAGCATCAGCACAGGGTCGACTCCAGCTGGCAGACCGCCGCACCGGCACACCTCCAACCGGCGCTCCACTGTATCTAATCAGAGCGGCGGCGGGCGGACAGGTACCGGACTGCCACCGCCGCATCCGGCACCGTTCACCGGGTCACGTGACCACCGCCGCCGCCACGGCACGGCATCACGTGACCGGCCCCAGACGGCTGGCCGGGCGGGGCTGCCCACCCGGCCGTCACAGGCTATAGCACACTGCCAGTGGCCGCCATCACACTGGGTTATAGGGCTGTCATTACCAGTAGTTGCAGAGCACATGGTCTATACCAGCGAACTCACTTAATTACCCCGGACAGGCATGGGTTTCATTTGTAATCGAGTCTGTAACAGCAGGGCTGCAACGGGGCTACACACAAAGCCGATCAGAAACTTTCGATGGCTTAAATTGGGTTCGGGTTCGGTCCTACGGCGGGGAGAAAAAAATGCCAACAGAATAAAACATAGCTACGAAGAAAGTTATTGCTAAATGGCTGATGGGAAGAGTAGTAATATGTATTAATTGCCACAGAAAATCGATGGCCAAATACAGACTCCACACAATGCCAGCAAGCAAAAAGACAGCCCTTGTGTTTCCCCTCACGGACTGAGATGTGTCCTCACGGCAAGCATGCTTCTGTTCCGTCATTTCTGTGCAGTGGCACATATCTGCAAAGGTGCTAACCATAAATTTTAGATATCGTTCAATAGACAGGATATTACAAATAATTGGGAGCTTTAAACCAGTAAAAGATACCTGAAAATTTACATGTATAATGCAGATAATGTCAAGGAAAACTGAATGTAAGGCCTGTCACAAGCCCGTCCAAGGAAAACAGGCCTCGTGCATCAGACATGCTACGCGGGTCAGCTGATATGTCCGAGCGTGAGTCGGTCTCGGGACGGATGGGGCCAAACCGGCCTGGCCGGACGACAAGGTACGGGGCCGGTCAGACCCGTTACCACGGGCCCGCCCAGCAACCGTCCGACTCAGCGCGCCCCGGCGGGGTTCCTTGACAGGGGCGAGGACGCAGCACCCACCAATATCTCTCACATGTCTTTTAATGGTTTCCAGTCGGCACTCTTCCAACATGTAACCTATTATGGCCCAGCAAGATTGAGACTTAGTTTCCATGAAAAAATGCGATCCGGATGAGATCA
The DNA here is from genome assembly GCA_034440635.1 of Lepas anatifera. Taxonomy (NCBI): domain Eukaryota; kingdom Metazoa; phylum Arthropoda; class Thecostraca; family Lepadidae; genus Lepas; species Lepas anatifera. The sequence continues at coordinate 143,450 of JAOTON010000356.1, forward strand.
CAGATAAGGATAATAATGGAGTTATGAACTTTTTAACACGCGCATTGACGGGGGTACCCGCCCCTTTCGGATTTTTTGGAGATAGCATAGAAACGGAGGCGCGTAGAGCCGCCGTACTCGGCATGGCTTTTCTCTGATCATTTTTACAACTTTTGTCAACATTTTAAGGTTAGGTCATCTCAAGTCAAGTCATGAGTACAGGTCAAGTGACCTGACCTCGAAAAAAGTTTAAGATAGCATACGTCACAACAGAGTGAAACCTATCCCATTGAAACTCATATCACATAATGGGCCCACCGAGATCTCTAAAATGTGTTCCGGTATTTTTTATATCGATGACATAAGCTCAGGTACCAGCCATGATCTCTCCATTGGAAATACATGGAAAAATGGTTTTACCTGAATAACTTAGCAATGGATGGTGATAGAGCGTTTAATCTTACTGCATTAGACTTGCCTCGTCTTTGCCGTTCTAATTATATGCATTTTGATCTAATTTGGCCTTGAACTGACCTCAGGTCAAGTCAAATCCCATTTTGACCTGATTTGACCAAACAATGCCATCTTATATATCATTCGATTCGACTTGCTGCGAGGATTCCAATGGTCTAAATTGTTTTGCTCTGTCACACACGGGTTTTCGGGAAATAGGCTGAGCGATCCCGTCATGTGCCAAGCAGCATATAGCCATGTGGATGCGTATGCCACTGCAAGGTTGCCACTGGAGCGATCCAGTCGTGTGCACCAAGTTTCAGTGAGTGTCGCAGCCCTCCCAATTCGTCAATATTTGCAACAGTATTTCGCGACGGAATTACTCCACAATACCAAGCCACTTCACCACTGTCTCGCGATGCAGCCTGATACCCACGGATGAGGCTTAACCAATGGGGTCGATGGCTCCGCGGGTTGCCATAGTTTGCCGGGCCCGCCGGGAGACAACGTTGGTCCTGCCCATCGGGAGCCCGAGCTGTTCCCTGCCGAGGTTTCCCTGACCAAATCCTAACTCACTCAACTATAACCCTCATCAGCCAATCCCTTACCTCGCCCCCCAGTCTCAGTTGTCCATTTGTGCAAAATATAGGTAACCTCACAATAGGCCGTAATCATTTTTGGCTTATGTGTGTTACCTGTTCTGCCTACAAACAAAAAATATGTATGGTTTAAAAAAACTTTTGCCCCATTCGGAGATGGCTTTAACACAGGGTTGGAAAAAAGCCGGCTTAAATTGAATTTATGCCAGCCAGTGGTTTAAACCAGTTTAAACCGGCTTAAATTAATAAAAGCCAGCTTAAATTCAGAATCAATGAAAGACCCATTCAATCCAAGAACACCCTTTCATATCATAGATAGATAGGTGGGAACTGCACAATACTATCAATTTGCATATTGTTTGAAGAATTTGAGTTGAGCATGTCATCCATCAAGTTGGCTGAGCACAAAGTCAATGTTGATTAATACTGGCAAGCTGGAGCATACTGTTACGAACAGGTGAATGTGATACTGTTTCAACAGTTCACGTAATAACAGCGTTTTACCTGGATGTGGAGATAGGTCACATATTCTTTCGCTATTATGGTTGGTTAGATATATGGACTTTACATAGTCATTAAAGCAATTCCAAAACAAGGCAAAATTGTATTGGTCTCACACAAAGCGTAACAAATTACTATACAAAAAAACATTCATTGGGCAGCAACATATCACATTGCTCGAATGCATCATGTCGGCTTAATGACGGCCGCGCAGGGCCCTGTGCCAGAAAGACAGCTTTGCATTTGAAAGTTGGTGGTTAGAATTTTGGCCCTGTTCAAACTTAGGCCATTTACTCTATCGTGCTTTTTTGGTGGTCTTTTAGTGGATGTTGGCCAATATTATTTGGTGCATGGTTATTGGAATGCAAAGGTATTTTTAAAATGTTAATGATAGGTTAGCTTGTGCTAGGGTTTTTGTTAGCGTTTGTGACACTCCAAAAATATATGTTTAAGATCAGTAAGCACTTGGTCCACTCTGCTACAGACATGAATATGGTATTTATACTTTAAGTTCCATATTATTTTTTAAAATATGAAAAACAGTTCTCGCGAGAACTTAACGTGAGTGGCTTTTATTATTGTCATGATAAGTGGTTTAAACCAGGGTGGCATAAATTAATTTATGCCAGCCGGTTTAATCCATGGTTTAAACCGGTTTAAACCAGAACGTGGCTTAAATTTGCCAACCCTGCTTTAACACGCACCCCGCTGGGGGGTATTTCGCCCCCAGCGGGGTGCGTGTTAAAGCCATCTCCGAATGGGGCAAAAGTTTTTTAAACCATACATATTTTTTGTTTGTGGGCAGAACAGATAACACACATAAGCCAAAAGTGATTACGGCCTATTATGAGGTTACCTATATTTTTGCACAAATGGGCGGAATTCCCCCCCTCCTGGTTTTCCCCAGATAGCTAAGAAACGAAGACACGCAGAACAACGAAACTTACAGTACCTTATTCCTAATCAATTTTACACATCTCACCCCATTTTTTAGTTAAGGTCATTTCAGGTCAAGGAGATATTCAGGGTCATGTGACCCGACCTCAAAACCTAAAATTACCGAGTTTGAAGCTGCGCACAGGAAACATTAGCAAACCGATCAGTTTGAAACTTCCACAAAATGATAAGGTCATTAGGTTCTACAAGTCTGCTATCTCGGAATTTTGATATTGTTGACCTAAGATGGGGTCAATTTTTTTGTCACCCCATTATAAGTCTATGGGGAAAAATAGAATAGGCTCGTTTTCAGTATATACTGGATATAAAAAACTGAAAACCTTCAAACCGTCTATTCTTACCACGATCTTGACCATAAAGTTGAGTTTTTGAGCATCTGACCTCTCAAAGGTCGTATCAGGTCACAGGGGCAGAGAGTGATTGTTTTGTCAATAACTTCTCACTGAATTGAGATAAACCACCATTTTGCTTGCATTGTGCTTACATTGTCACGGGGAGTCGATTGATATGCAACATGACCATACCAGGTCACTTTGTGACCCTGACCTAGTTCGAGGTCAGGTCATTTTGACTTTTTGACCTAGCAAGGTCATATTATACATAATTCGATTTGCAGTGATGAGAGGAATCCAATGATGCATACAGATTTGCTCTAGCCCCCTGCGGGCAGATCTAGAGAGGGAAACGTACACTCCTCTGTGGTAAGCCTATGGAGCTTTCTTTGACCTATGCTGACCTCAATATTGACCTGACATAAAATTTATTCGCATAAAATCTCTTTGTCTTGTCAAGAGCTTTCGAACACCGCCCGTAATTTGTATTTAGTTTTCGTGGGGAACGAGATACGGAGGGGGGCGAAAAACGCCCCCAGCGGCGCGTCATGCAAGGGACCCCAGCGGGGCGCGTGTTAAGCTGCCGTAATCACCTTGTCCACTTACCTCATGTTCTGCAGACTGGGGGGCAGGCAGTATTAGTGTTTTAATTGGGTATGGCAGGCACTGCAGCAGCCACATGGAAGTTGGCTGTCAAGGTATTTCACCTATGTCAGTGGGTCATAAGAGACATTAGTGACATGGGTGAGTGTCACAGGGTTATGCATTTAATTTATCATCGATACAAGATTGGCAACTATACCTACTCTTGCGCTATTACTATCAGACGAAAGGCTGCTCCAACAATCCAGCGTCGTCCTGTCTTTCACCTATATTTGTGGTTAACAAGCGCCAACTGCAAAAGACGGTACGTTCGATCGCCTCTGTAACCGAATCTGCAAAAAAGCAAATGTGTATGCCTGAGCTTTAATTTTCCTCCAAGCCGCTACTACTGCCTTCCTGACTTCACAACATTACGAACATTCAATATGCCATCCATCAACCAAAGTATCACCTTATGCCAACTGAGATATGCAACGAATTTCTAGAATTTCAATACAACCACTCGAAATATGAGTTTCTTTACACTGATGGTTCTTCCTTAAATGGTCAAGTTGGCTGTGCGGTCACAGGACGTGACTTATTTCCAGTTTATCGATAGACAAATAGTGTGACTGTATTCTCTGCAGAACTATTTGCTATAAACCAGGCTATTATTCACATGAAGGAAAAAGAAAATCTGCTTCGCTATTATTTGCTCCGACTCGAAATCTGCTCTACAAGCATTGCAACAACCTGATGCTGTTGACCACTCCCTTGTCCATGTCCTTTGACTCATTTTTACTCTTCCACGGGCGCAAAATGTGATATTCCTCTGGTTACCCGGTCATTGCTCAATCCGAGGAAATGAGATGGCTGATACAGAGGTGAAAGAAGCATCAGAACTGCCAAATGTAATGGAATTTTTCCTTCCCCTCCCAGATGTATTAGGAAAACTCGAACACTGTTACACATCGTATACTCAATCGAAATGGGATCAACTACACTCTGACCACCTCTATGAAATAAAACCAACCATACCAATGACCAAAGCAATAAGTTGGACGAAGCTGTGCTGTGTCGACTGTGCTGTGGCCACACACCAGCGACCCACGGCCATATTTTCGACAATCAACCTCCACCTGAGTGCCGACCGTGTAGGATCCGACTAACAGTGAGGCATATGTTGCTAGAATGTCCATCCGAAACCCCTCTGTGAACAAAGATTCTGAATTACTTGAGGGATCACAATGTACCACCAAATATGCGAAATGTACTCGGCAATGACCACCCGGAACTGATTAAATTGGTGCCAGATTTCATCAGCACTTCTATATGGAGTAATAAGATTTGATATATTACAAAAGGCCCAGCGTGCAAAGCATGGCATTTTCGACGAGATCTCGTTGGTGCAAGTGCCCTTGGAGACAGGAGCGAGTGGTGCGAATTTGTGAGACTGGTGCGAGGAAGGTGACACTGAAAACCAAATAAATAATGGCTAAATTGAAATGGCTATAAAGACACAGGCAGGGCCTTAAAAAGTCCTCAATGAACCAATAAGAGAGGTAGCATTGCATCCTGTGGGTAGGAATGAGTGCGCTTTTCTCCCTGGTATATGGCAGATTGGTGCGAATTTTTGGTAGCTGGCGGTGAGAGAATTTTAGATGGCTGGTGCCACTCGCCTGGCCTGGCACCATACTTTGCAGACTGGGGCCCTGTGTTGTCCTCGCTCAATAAAAATTTCCACGACTGTTGATAATTTTAGCCCCTCCATCAGAAATCGTCAGAAAAGTCCGAACACTATCCGCCTTCAGTGAATGATTTAATATGTTAACAGCCCCTTACCTTACCATATGGTCATAACTGAGAGACCCATTTAGTAAAACACCTGGGAAAACCCTATGCTCAGCAACCGTTTGCATCAGAACTCAAAATTCTCGTAAAAAGGATAAATCCCACCTGAAATCAGAGACCGATCCAGGTGGGGGCGAAGGGCGAGGCCACTTCCCCTAAACCCCGAAAGACGCCCTTCTGAGCCTGAAAATGCTCGCCTCAACTAGTTAACACAATGTAAGCAATGCAAAATATCCGCTAACACCTCGCTCCCTCAGAATGTGGTACTAGGCGCCCTTTGGGTCAAAAGTGGTGTCCTTTAATGGCAAAGTGCAGAGGGGACCGAAATATTAGATTTGTCACTGCCTAAAAGCAGTCACACAGGGTTCACTATGATTAAGGCCATTAAATGGTATTCTGTAGTTTGTACGCGATGCTGACATAATGCGAACTTACAGAGTAATGTGATTATCTGCCATTGTACGCAAAAGCACATGCTATGAAGGAATCTTGCATGCTACATGCATGAAGTCCACTACAGGTGATTCATTCATTGTGTGGCTTTATCATATGCCTTAAAAGGAATGTGGCACCTTTATAATGTGATTTTAAGTGAGATAGCCAAGTTATAAAGCATGCCGGAAAACCCGGTACTACATATATCATTTGTCTTGCAACTCAAAATTTCAGCAGAGAAAAGCTAAAAACTACCTGAAATGTACCCCACATGCATCTCAAGCAGCAGGCCACAGTTTTCAGGCTGTTGGTGTGACGACATATGCTCCAGTGAGCAAAGTATGGTACTTTCGACAAGATATCGGTGTGAGTGCCCTTGGAGACAAGAGCAAGTGGTGAACATTTTATCAACCTGGTGTGAATTTGCAAGACTGGTGGAGAAAGGTGACACTAAAAACCAAACATATAATGGTTGAATGGTTATAAAGACACTGGAGGCCACCTTATAAAAAAGTCCTTAACTAACTAATAAGAGAGGTAGCATTGCATTGTGTGGGTAGGAATGGGTGCGTTTTTTCACTGGAAAATGGCAAATTGGTGTGAACTTTTTGTGGCTGGCAGTGCAAGAATTTTAGATGGCTGGTGTGACCCGTCTGGCTTGCTGCCATACTTTGCAGAATGGCAAAAGGCCACGACATACACTTTTCTTCCGTGGGACAGCAGATTTAGAATCACACACAGGTGAAAATATTGGTCAGTTTTTCAAGATATTTTCAATTATCTTTAATTATGATGGTGCTCCTACAGTTGATGTCTTGAAGGATGCAGCAGAAGACAGTTGATGCTGGTAATGTATTATTTCCATAGAGAAACATCACTTTAAAATATTGATATTACCCAGAGAAAATTTCATATGCTGTGGAAAATATTTCAGAAGAATCTGGTTTATCCTCACCCTTTATATGCTTTGAATACCTTTTGTCTGGTGTCCTGAATAATCATAGTTCGACCTACGGGAAAATTATCATACACACCAACCTGGGGTTGCCATTCTGATTCCGAATGATGTGCTGGAAGAGAACGTTCACTTCAGCTCTTATGCAATTGACAGCTGCCAAGCCCATGTGAAAACACCATGAATAAAGGAAAATCTCGCTGTTTGAAATTGATTATCCCTTTCATCCAAGATGATAAAACGGGGCGCCATCAATATCTCCACGACTCAAAAAGTCCACAGTTAAATTCACCTTCAAAATGTTCTAAGACTCACAATTCATACTACCCACACGACAGATAGTCCACGATTTAAACAGTCCCCGGATCAAAAAGTCCACACCTACCCCTGGCGGCAAGGAATAGGAAACCCCACATATAGATGGCTCCACAAGTCACAAACTCCACGGATCAAAAAAGTCCACAAGGCACGTGGCAGGGTGGCACTAGATGAAGCTGTAGTTATGTGTCTGCCCGTCAGATGTCAGAGCGCAGGACGCTGGTAGTGCACTATGTGGCAATTAGAAAAATGGTTATCAAAAGGAGTTTATCATTAGTGACGAATTAGGCCACGCTACCGTGGCAGGTCCTGTAGGTATGTACATTTTGGGGAACCAAACGGTCAGGTGTTTGAGGGCTGTGCATTTTTAGGAAAACTGGGTGCTTTGGGGGGATGAGGTGGCTTAGTGGATAGCACCCTTGTCTTCTAAGCCACTGGTTCCGGGTTCAAGTCCCGGTGGAGCCTCTGAATAAGTCGATCTGATCCCCAAAATCCCTTCCAACAGGGTGAGAGTTGGCGACGCCGTATGACCCTGGCAGTTGGTGCGTCGTTAAACCCCAACAATTATTATTATTATATGGGTGCTTTGGCAGTGGCACAGCCCGAACTTTGGTATGGGGACGCACCACCTTTGAGGGGCCAGGGGCGGATCTAGCTGGTCGGTTTGGGGGAACTAAAGTCGGAAAGCAAAGAAAACTTCACACAGTGAAAAATTGCGCTACAATATGACTTACCGGCAGAATTTCGAGCATTTCAAGCGAAAAGCAAAGCAAAGCAATAACAAATAAATTGCAATGTTCGGGGTGAAAAATATGGGCTCAAGATACTTTTTTCCCCATCAAAAGCCCAATATTTTCACTGAACTTTACTGGTTCTGTTTGAAGTTGAGAGTTGGAGCACCAAACTTCTTGCTTATAAACTAAAAAAGGATTCGACAAAAGGAGGTTCATTGCTGGGGGGGACAAAACAGAGTTTTGTCCCGAGCTTTTCTGTTTAGGGGTGGGACAAATGCCTTTTTGCACCCTGAATTCGCCACTGTGAGGGACATCCCGGGAGAGAAGGGGCACTTTTTAGCGTGTCCAGAAAACACTAGCGGATCCAAGGGAGGGTCAAAGGGTGCCCTCCAAAGACTACAATGGAATATTTTGGCCCCGCAAAAGGACCAGGTTTATGCCTTTTTGTCCAAAAATACCTTTTTTTGGCTATTTTTCCATCCATACACATATATTGCCAGTATAAAAAACATACATAAAGCATACACAGCTACGTAGATTAAAACATTGCAGTAATTCTCAAGAAACACATCTCTTATCACACAGGTGCACTCCCCTCACCTCTCTCGCTTGGCATCATCGTCAGCATAGGCGTAGGAACCGGGGGGGGACAGGGGGCCACTGGCCCCCCACTTTTCTTGGATGGGCCCCCGCAACGGAGATAAGAATATCAACAACTGTAATATCACGCAAGAAACTCAAACTGTCCCGATAGCTTGCCCCAGAACCCCGTTAAACTTACCTGTGCCCTTAAACTAAGTTGAGGTCCTATGAGTTGATTTTAAGGTCCCCTAAGCTTCTCGGGGCCCCTGAACTAGCCTCTGATGCCATACGAGCTAATCTGGGCTCTTTGAGCTGAACTGGGCGCCCCTGAGATGGTTTGGGCAGCATGAACTGTTCTAGGATCCCTAAACTGAGCTAGGAGCCGTAACCTTAAACAGGGCCCCGTGAGTTGCCCAGAACCTATATCCACCGACCTGGGGGGCCCCTGAGCTGAGCTGGGACCGTACAGTTAATATTGCCCCTTGAGCTAATCTGGATCCCCTGTGATGCACAGAAGACCCTAAACTTATCTGAGGCCCCTGCACAGGAATAGGGCCCCTGCTCTGAAATTTGGTTATAAGCTTTAATTGAAACCCTGAACTGTTCTGAAGCCCCAAATATGCCGACAAGGGCCCCTGGATGATCCGGACCCTTAAGTTTATCTTGTCATCAGAGCTAATTTGGGCCTCTGTGTTGAACTGAGGGCCCCTGAGATGGTCTGGGACTCCTATAAGGCTTTACTGCCACTGACCGGGAGGCCGAGAGCTTGAATGGCCCCCTTGAGATGTTCTGACAGTGGTGTAGCCAGGGGAGGGGGGTCTCAGGGGTCCGCGGACCCCCTTGGGCTGGCCTTATGCACTAAAAACACAAAAATTGATTTCGGGGCCCCTAAGCTTAGTCTTGGGGGGGCTGCCGAGCTTGGTCTCAGGAGGCCCCCGATAATCAGTATCGAGGGCTCCAGAGTACCGAATATTGATCTTGGGGGACCCCTGTGCTCAGTCTCAGAGGGTCCCGAGCTTGGCCTCAGGGCCTCCGAGCTTGGTCTCAGGGCCCCTCCGCCCGAGCTCGGTCTCACGGGCCTTTCGATCTTGGTCTCACGGGCCTTTCGATTTTGCTCTCAGGGGCCCCTGAGCTTGGTCTCAGAGCCCCGAGCTTGGTGTCTGGGGGCCCTCCGAGCTTGGTCTCAGGGAGCTCCCGAGCTTATTCTCAGAGGGCCCTTCGAGTTTGGAATCAGGGCCCCTGAGCTTGGTCTCAGGGGCCCCCGAGCTTGGTGTCAGGGAGCCCTCCGAGCTTGGCCTCAGATAACCCCGAGCTTGGTCTCAGGACCCCCGAGCTTGGTCTCAGGAGACCCCCGAGCTTGGTCTCAGGGAGCTCCCGAGCTTGGTCTCAGGGGGCCCTTCGAGTCTGGTCTCAGGGCCTCCGAGCTTGGTCTCAGGGGCCCCCGAGTTTGGTGTCAGGGAGCCCTCCGAGCTTGGTCTCAGATAACCCCGATCTTGGTCTCAGGGATGTCCCCAAGCTTGGTCTCAGGCCCCTCTCCCTGAGCTTAGTGTCAGGGGCCCTCGAGCTTGGTCTCAGGGGAGGCATCCGAGGGCATCTGATGCATAAGGCTGACCGTATGCACTGGAAAACACGAGCATTGGTCTCGGGGGTCCTGATCTTGGTCTCAGGGGGCCACCGAGCTTGGTCTCAGCGCCCCCGAGCTTTGTCTCAGGGGCCCCGAGCTCGGTGTCATGGGCCCTCCGAGCTCGGTGTCAGGGGCCCTCCGAGCTTGGTCTCGGGGAACGCCCTAGCTTGGTCTCAGGGGACCCCCGAGCTTGGTCTCAGGGGCCCCTGATCATCGGTATCGAGGGTTCCAGAGTACCGAACATTGATCTCGGGGGCCCCTGAGTTCGGAATCACGGACCTTTTGATGTTGGTCTCACGGGCCTTTCGATTTTGGTCTCAGGGTGGAGCTACTTAAGCAGTTTTCAGACCTAGGTCAATAGCTTTGTATGACATGATGATACATATCTGATTTTCATACCACTGCGTTTGGATTGCTGTTGTGAGTCGATTAATATGCATATTGACTATGCTAGGTTGAAAAATGGCCTTGACCTGACCTGAGGCAGGGGCGTAGCCAGATTTTCGCTCAGGGAGGGGCGGCGCCCCCAAAAAGGGCCCCTGCGACAGCGCCAAAAGGGTCCTGATGGGTAAAAAGGGTCCTACTTGTTACAGAATAGTGCTGAAGAGGGCTTAATACGCGCCCCGCTGGGGTCCCTTGCATGACGCGCCCCGCTGGGGGGGGCGTTTTTCGCCCCCCTCCGTATCTCGTTCCCCACGAAAGCTAAAGGAAAATTACGGGCGGCGTTCGAAAGCTCTGGACAAGACGAAGATATTTTATACGAAGAGCTTTTATGTCAGGTCAATATTGAGGTCAGCATAGGTCAAAGAATGGCTTACAACAGAGCAGTGTACGTTTCCCTCTCTAGATATTCTCTCATAGGAGCTAGAGCAAATATTTACGCATCATTGGATTCATCTTATCGCGGCGAATCGAATTATGTATAATATAACCTTGCTAGGTTAAATAGTCAAAATGACCTGACCTCGAGCTAGGTCAGGGTCACAGAGTGACGTGGTATGGTCATGTTACATATCAATCGACTGCCCGTGACAATATAAACACAATGCAATCAAAATGGGAGCTTTATCTCAATTCAGTGAGACTTTATTGGCAAAACAATCACTCTATGCTCCGGTGACCTGGTATGCCCTTTGAGAGGTCAGATGCTCAAAAACTCAACTCAATGGTCAAGATCGTGGTAAGAATAGACGGTTTGAGGATTTTCAGCTTTATCTATCCATTATTTACTGAAAACGAGCCCATTCTTTTTTCACCATAGACTTATAATGGGGTGACCAACAAATTGACCCCACCTTAGGTCAACAATATCGAAATTCAGAGATAGCAGATTTGTAGACCCTAATGACCTTATCATGTTGTGGAAGTTTCAAACTGATCCGTTTGCTAATGTTCCCTGGGCGCTGCTTCAAACTCGTGATTTTAGGTTTTAAGGTTGGGTCACTTGACCTTGAATAGCTCCTTGACCTGAAGTGACCTTAACTCAAAAATTTTGTCAGATGTGTAAAATTGATCAGAGATAAGGTACTGTAAGTTTCGCTGTTCTGCGTGTCTTCGTTTTTGAGCTATCTGGGGAAAACCAGGAAGGGGGAGAATTTCGCCCTCCCTCCCCAGCGGGGCGCGTGTTAAGAGGGCCCGGTCTGGTATGAAATTTCAAATTTGGCCACAGAGCATAGTGCGGGCGAGCTGCGCTTTGCGCGGCCCGTGTCATAAAGGCCGCGCACTAAAGGGACAGCCGCCCCCCACCTCAGGGAGGGGCGGCTGTCCCTGCCGCCCCCGCCCTTGGCTACGCCCCTGACCTGAGGTAAGGTAATGTTTGTTTTTTGACCTAATGTGGTCATATTATACATCATTAGATTTGCTGTGACGAGAGGAAGCGAATGGTGTCTCAAAAATGATTCTAGCTCAACTCTGTCAGACGCCACAGACCAAAAATTCTTCTCAAAATGTCACTTTCTTTGACCTGTCATAACCTCAATATTGGCCTGAGCTATAGTTTCTTCATGAATTTTTATGAGCTACCCACCAGCCTTCATGTTTTATTTTTCTATTCCACATAAGGGCCGAGTTCAAGGGGGTGTTCAAACACCCCCACCGGGGCAAAGTGGGTTCGTAGGCCATCGTGGCGTGGGTTTAAGCTTCTTGCAGACGAATCGAAAATCTTACAGAAAATTCAATTGATCTAGGAAAATAAGTTCTGACCTTTTGCAGTGCTTTCATAAGTCCTTATGATGCAACCATGGTCCTGTTTTTAATTATCTCGTACATCTACATGACATGCTCTTTAGCCTATTTTGAGTGCATCTTGGGGGGGACTGAAATAATTGAAAAGGGGACTTAAATAACCTCGGAATAATCGATTAGCATATACTTACTGCCGTTTATACTCGTATTTTTCCATTCGAGCCAATTCGGGTGGGATGATCGAGCCCCCTTACCAGATCGATTTTTTGTTCTGCAAATCCAGCTAAGAACGATCTTGGTCAATGCCATGCTCCCACAGTATCATCCTCTAATCCATAGTCATGATTTGGTAAGAAGGATTTAATGCATTCGGTGTTCAGGAATACCTTGTGACACAGTGTTCTCAGAAAATATCCGGGAGTAGGTCACATGGACAATGTACATATAAATTCTGAGGTCACTTGATTTCTCTCTCTTCACTTTTCTTTTCACTTGATAATTTCTTGGGTCACTTAACACTCGCATTGACGGGGGTCTGAGCCACCTTCGCATTGACGGGGGGGGCGGGTACCCGCCCCCCTAAGATCTCGAGAACCACGGTAGGTAGCGAAAAACGGTAAACGGCGTTGGGCTGCCCATCCACTTCTCCATCGAAAACATTTGAACCATTTTTTTGTCAGGTCACATTTAAGGTCACGAGAGGTCAAAACATGCCTGTCATAGGGATAACATGTAAAATTCAGTTTTTCGGGCATTACATCTGAACAAGTGAAGATAGAGCAAAACGACTTGAACTATATGAATCCTCTTAGCAAGCCGAATCGAATGATATATAATTTGACCTTGCTAGGTCAAATCAAGGATTTGACCTGACCTGAGGTCAGGTCAGGGTCAAATTATATAAAATGCATATCATTAGAACCGCAAAGCCCAGGCGAGTCTAATGCAGCTAAAATAAATGCTCTATCACCATCCGTTACTGAGTTATTCCGTACAAACCATTTTTCCCATGTATTTCCAATGGAGAGGTCATGCCTCGTACCTGACCTTAGGTCATCGATATCAAAAATACCGGAACATATGCTGGAGAACTCGGTGGGGCCATTATGTGATATGAGTTTCAATTGGATAAGTCCACCCTGCTCTGACTTATGCTATCTTAAACTTTTTTTGAGGTCGGGTCACTTGACCGGTACTGGTGACCTGACCTGAGATGACCTAACCTTAAAATTTTCACAGAAGTTGTAAAAATGATGAGGAAATAGGTATACCAAGTACGGCGGCGCTACGCGCCGCCGTTTTTCTGCTATCTCCGAAAAACCCGAGGGGGGCGGGTACCCGCCCCCGTCAATGCGCGTGTTAAGCAGGTTCTCATGTATTAGTCAATAGTTTTGCATGGCATATGCAAAGGACTGTGTTAACATTAACCCATTAACGCCCGCACCTACTTCCAGCTTTCAAATTGGCAAAACAAATGTTTTCCTATGTTTAGAATATGCCCAATAAGATGTCCCGAAAGTTTTAAATCGATACCACTTTTAGATTCTGAGATATGACACCAGACAAAAATGACCCGCTGGGCGTTTGGGACATCGGCTGGCACTGCGCGGCCGGCTCCCGGGCGGCGCAGTCACCGCACTCAGCGGCCCAATGCACATCGCTTTTACTGCAGTTTTGTGAAGTGTTTTTATTTCCTCTTGTATATTGGCCATAGTAAAATTTTTAGACAGTTTTATGCTCTTAAGGTTTAATCAAAGACAACACTAATTGCATATTTGCAAATAGTATACAATAGTGGTTAACCTAAACTGATCACCTTTCTCATCCTCATGACTAATGTATTTTGTGATGGTATGATGATGATATGCACCTGATCCGCTCCGCTATCTTGCGCACTTAAAACAACTTATTTTGCTTCTTTTCCTGCAAAACATTTGATCTGTGGCATTGCTAACAATGCCAATGCTCACAATGCTTTCGATATATTTATGTCTCCATGGCTGGAGATTTCTTCTCGATCCAGGAGGGGTTCTGGATGGTTTAACGCTAGCACTGCAACCCAAGCCCTAGGCAAAGTCTGTGGGAGACAAAAATCCAGGCGGGTCTTGACCCCTCCTCCTCCCCGAGATGTTCACTCATGGTAGTTTCACTTGACTAGAACCAAGCCGCAATAGTGTTAGTTGCGTTTTAGACAGAAGTTCTAGAACTTCCCATGCTTTCACCCATTTCAAACTGCTCCGGACGTTTGACACTACACCATCTTGTCAAAACAAACCAGCGTGGCGGCCGCGATAATTTCTAACTCATTTTGTCAGCTGGTCATTGGCTTTCTATCAGTAGTGGACACAAGGGGGCTAGGACGGCTTAACCCCCCTTCCGAAATGTCAGTGTGCCTACAGTAAATGCATTACTGAGGGCTGTTCCGAGGCCATGGCGGGGGAGGCTCTAGATCCCTAACCCCCCCCAACCACCCAATGAAGTCCTCAATCCGCTACTGTTCCTTATCCTCTCTATCCACTACACACAATCCATCAAGGGGAAAAGACAAGGCTCTGCTAACTTAACAGTGAAGTCAGTGCTAAAATTTCGATAAGTTTTTCAAAACCCCTGAACATTGTATTTAATAACGCCTTTACAAAATACTGGAACCATCTTGCATGTTTCCGTTAAAATATGTGATAATCATTCCCAAAACAAGACAGAACCCGAAAACGTTAGGAAGCATTTCATGAACTTCAAAATTTCCAAAGGTATCGACATTGCACTAAAAATCTTCAGATTTGATGAAAAATATCTAAACTGGCAACCCTGCATTCGCAGGACCCACAATGCCTCCCTTCCCTCTAGGTAACATTATGCACCTAACGCACCAGACGGGAGGACAGGACACATCCTTTTCCTCATTTTCAGCGGCCCGCAGATGTCCGCAACGCCCAGCGGGTCATTTTTGTCCGCTTCATATTTGACGATGTCTCATGGCAAAGCCGTTGAAGAAAATCTTACTGCTTCTTCACCATCTGACTACTAGTGGTCTTGGCTTAATGTCAATCATGCAAACCCTTTTCAGCTTTCCATATGTTATTGCGAGATACAAAATTTGCCGAGCTATCTCACGCTGACCAAAACCTCGCCAAAATAAGTTCCACCAAAATCGTCCCATAAAAACCTAGATTTTTTCAAATACATTTTTCCAGCTTATCCACGCTCTGAAACACACATACATATCATAAACATGAAGATCACTTCACTGGTACCGATTCTGCAGCCTGTCAAAGTCAGAGGACAAAAATGACCCGCTGGGCGTTAATGGGTTAAAATCAGTCACCAACACACCCCACATGTCAAACATTTTTTTGGCGACACCCACCTCCGTCAGACAGTGACTCGCGTGTTGCAACCAGTCACCCGGGAGTGAGAGTCCGTGCCTGGCTGGCAGAAGCTTGTATCGACAGCGGTCTTGTAGAACCACATGAAGCAGCGGTTATTGAACCATAGTTCAATAAACCATAGTTGAACCATAGTTCGGCAGTTAACACGAACACAGACCTACTCGAACAAAGCAAAAGTTTGTGCCCTGAATCTACGCGCCAGTTATTTATGGACTTGCGTTCGGAGCCGTTCGAAAACCGCGTCTCTTTCTATACAGACGTATCCAAAAGTGACAATGGCACAGCGTGTGCATTTGTTGGTGACGATGTTAAAAAGTTTTTTAGTTTGCCTTACGAAGGATCAGTTTTTACCCCAGAGCTGTACGCCGTTTTTTGCTGTTTGGACCAGGTGTCTAAGCTGAGGGCGAGAGTTGTGCGATTTTTACCGAATCGTTGTTTTTTATACAGTCATTGAAATTATTTTATTTCTATAATGCGTCATATCTCGACTCTCATACGGCAAAAGTTCAGAAAAAAGGTCATGCTGGCGTCAAGCATGACACCCGAGGCCCTTACCTCTGTTCACCGTTCTGGCGGTGTACCATCCAGCAGGTACACCCGGTTCCATACTGATTGGTAGGTACTTCTGGTCCGGCTGTTTTTTTCTTCAAGATAACTCCAGAGCAATGCTACTTAGCGTCTGGTTTCAAGCTCTATAGAAGCTATTCGTTGAGAACTTTCGATTGGCATGCACTGCATTTTCATCTGACGAAAAAATTTAGAAATTATTCAATAAAAACACTTTTGAGGCCGTGAAGACGGGGCAAGCGCTAGAATACCTGGCACCGCCTATCGCAGGCGCACCCCTTTGACCCAGACCCGTCAATCAAGTCTGTACCACGTGACACTGCGCCGTGCGTAAGCAGTAGTGGCGGGAACAGATCAATGGAACATCTGACGTGGTGCACACGGTACAACTTCGGTGAAGGGCGGACAACAGTGTAGCCGTAGGCAGTTGGTCACGTGACTGGGGTGAGGCTGCACTGCTGCGCGGACAGCGAGCTCGCCGAGTTGTGCTGAGGCTACGAGTAGATCGGACTGAGACATGTAGTAAAGAAACTCGGAAAGTTACTGCTTTTCTTAGAAAAATTAATACTTATAGCTGTGTGTAATGCAGATAGGCAGCTAATTCATTCAAATATAATTTCAAACGTTGATAAGTTTTGAAGTGCTGCGGCGAGGAGCATGATGATATAGCCAGACCTCGAATTCGAGGTCTGGCTATACTAGGACTGAGAATTATTGATATTTACTCCACGATTCTGATGAAGGGCTGTGCCCGAATATATAATCTTCAGTGTTTTTTACATTTCCGGATTCGAGGGGAGAGGCCAGGGAACATCTTAAAAACTCAAATATAATTTCTGGACATTTCAAATCCCCGTTTGTAATTTTAACGTTGGGCACGTTCAGAGACTTGCAATTACGCGATTGCTTGGTCAATCCAGGGTAGTAAAGGAAGAGGAAATATTTTTGTGTTTAGTGATTGAAGGTGGAAAAAATGTGTTTCCTGATCTTGCAACCTATTTTTTCCATATATAGTCATTTTTATAATTTCGACAATGAGGTGTGTTTCCTTTAAGGATTTTTTTTGTTCAGGCTGTCTCAGGGCATGTATCAGTACGGATGAGTACTGATACACCTGATGAGTACGATAATGCCTTTAAAGGTATTATCGTATCGTATTAATCGCCGCACCCTCGCTCGCAACAATCGCTTTTAGAGAAATGCAGATCTATCGACAGTCCACTGCACCAAATTGTATACATGATATGAATACACAAGCCTGTTCACGATAAAGCGTTGAAAATCTATGCAGGTAGCTTTGGTATACGGGATATACGCAAGGTGAAGCACCAGCAGGCAGCCCCGTTTACTGAGGCCCAACCACTTATT
The DNA here is from genome assembly GCA_034440635.1 of Lepas anatifera. Classification (NCBI taxonomy): domain Eukaryota; kingdom Metazoa; phylum Arthropoda; class Thecostraca; family Lepadidae; genus Lepas; species Lepas anatifera. The sequence continues at coordinate 160,860 of JAOTON010000356.1, forward strand.
TTACAATGCCTTGTGACCATTTGACAGGACAGATCAGACATTTTACACGTTTTCTAAATTCCGAGAAAAAAGGAAAAACATTAACTTCCAATCATGCTCCGATTGACCTGATCGGCCATTGGAAAACTCTTAAACACAATCATGTCCTCAGTTACTGGGCACGAGGCCGGTCGGGGGCGAACTAGATCAACAAACCCAAACAAGATAAAGGCAGATTCAGATTCTGGGCACTGACATACGATAGAAAATGTTGCACTCCTGAAATTGTTTCCGGGGACATCCACGGGAGGTAACACCTAAAACTATTTAAAGCTTGCAATGGACATAATTTGTGACTATTTCTTGTATCGCTTCGTTTTGACCCATCATACAGTAATCTAGAAGTGCAGTAAATTTTTCAATCTGACGTTGGATTGTCGACAATCTTCAGTGTGTTTCCAGTTTGTAATGGTTGATGACGTAATTCAGTGGCGTGCATCTGATTTTCTCGAATAATCGGCTGACTTTAAAAATAATGTTTTAAAACGATCATATAGATAGCAGAACAATTGGAAATAACTACGTAAAGCTGGTATCTGTTCAGTAAGTTTTTCAGCAGGTCTTACAGATAGCAGAAGTTCAAAACAAATTTCGTTAAAAGCAATCACACTTTTCATGATCTCCACCACGGACAGAATAGCAAGTGGTCCAGTAAATCTTTATTATTACCAGAAACCCGCGATAAAATGCAAATAAAAAACTTCGTTAAGCCACTCGCCAAAATCTACGCTTGTTTCCAGACGACATCTAAGAACAAGAAACTGTCACCAGAAAGGTAGGAACCAAGAGCTCACTGGACGACTTGTTCCAAAAGTTGTAAAATTTTCGAACAGTTTGACAAAAATAAAGCTGATAAACATACCAAATTGCAAACGAGTAAAAACATCCTTTGCTTTACGTTTTCGATAGTCGAGGCTAACGTTTGTCTTGCGAAACGAATTTGAATGCAAAAATTTATTGGAATAAATAGAACTCACCTCGTTTGGGGGAGAAGATTCGTTGCCATCCCCCTCCCCCCACCCTCTCCTTGGTATCGATATGGATGACCCTAATGCCAATAGATTAGAGAGTTGGCATGCTACACGAACAATTTAATTTTCACGCAGCACGAATCTCCCGGAGTCCAAGATAAGCAAACGAGCACGGATCCCTTACATATTAACACGCGCATTGACGGGAGGCGGGTACCCGCCTCGGGTTTTTGGAGATAGCAGTAAAACGGCGGCGCGTAGCGCTGCCGTACTTGGCATACCTTTTCCTAATCATTTTTACAACTTCTGTGAAAATTTTAAGGTTAGGTCATCTAAGGTCAGGTCACCAGTACAGGTCAAGTGACCTGACCTCAAAAAAAGTTTAAGATAGCATAAGTCAGAGCTGGGTGAACTATCTAATTGAAACTCATCACATAATGGGCCTACCGAGTTCTCCAAAAAAATGTTCCGGTATTTTTGATATCGATGACCTAAGGTCAGGTACGAGGCATGAGCTCTATTAAAAATACATGGGAAAATGGTTTTTACTGTATAACTCAGTAACAGATAGTGATAGAGCATTTATTTTAGCTGCATTAGACTCGCCTTGGCTTTGCGGTTCTAATGATATGCATTTTATACAATTTGACCCTGACCTGATTTTATCTAGCAAGGTCAAATTATATATCATTCGATTTGGCTTGCTGTGAGGATTCATATAGTTTAAGTCATTTTGCTCTATCTTTACTTGTTCAGATGTAATGGCCGAAAAACTTAATTTACATGTTATCACTATTACGGCATGTTTTGACCTCTCGTGACCTGAAATGTGACCAGACAAAAAAATGGTTCAAATATTTTCGATGGAGATGTGGATGGGCTAACCAACACCATTTACCGTTTTTCGCTACCTACAGTGGTTCTCGAGATCTTAGGGGCCGGGTACCCGCACCCCCTCGTCAAAGCGAAGGTGGATCAGACCCCCGTCAATGCGCGTGTTAAAACCATCCCCGCTTGGGCTCGAACCCACGCCGCACTCGCACCTCCGTCATCTCCGCCCGCGCCCCTACACGCTGCGCCACTGAGGACTGCTGAAGCGCGTGCTCCTCGCTCACCCGAGGGAGTTTTACCGGTATTCGCACCCCACCTACCCAATACGCAGCTTGCAGAGGTCAGAAATAACTTGTTTTCCCAACTGAGGCCAGTGTTTACCCACTAAGATAAGGAATTCTCCCCGAACGTAAAAAGCTGATTTCCCGATATTTTCCCAAACTAGGTTGGCAGATCCATATTTTTTCTCTCCTCTGGCAGCTTGCTGAGGTGCTGACACGGTCAGCCATGTCACTGTCGAATGACCTCACCTCTCCTCCGACCATATTGTGCCGGGTGCTACCATTCTTTCATAAATCCCGGGCGAGCAATGTTTGTAAACACCTGCTACGACCCTCTTGCGACCCCACCCGGGCTGCGGCCAAGGCGAGGAGGGGAGGGAGAGGCGTTGTCAAGTTTGTTTCAGGCTGCCCCGCTCAAATCGGGTCAAAATATATTTTTGTCTGTAGTTTTGTTACTATATACAATGAGATAACAGGCGCGCATGCCGGGGATAGCCGCGGTCAATACACGCAATTCAGAGGTAGAATCATTCTTGAGAGTGAAATAGTTCCTGAGATATCTGCAAAAAATAGCCGGACCAGTGGTACCTACCAATCAGTATGGAACCGGGTGTACATACGTGGCATGGATCGGAGATTTGCGCAGCGTAAATGAGATGACAGAACATATTACAGGATTAAATTGCAGTCGCCAGATTTTGGACCATGTCGCTAAGTTATTGTCTGCCTGAAAGGCGTCACTATCTTTTTCAAATAAAAATGATGGCACAGTTGAAGGGCAAGCACCGATTCCCAGTCTTATCTCACTAACAAATACATTCTCTTATCGTTACAATGGTGTCACACTGCTTTGTATTCTCTAGTTATGCTACTTTCTTCACAACTTTATTGGCGAAATTAGTCGATTTTTCTCGCTAGTGAATACCGGTCTGATCGAGCATGGACAGCTGTATATCGCCACATGACTCTCTCAGACACAGGCTCACAATAGCAAGATAGGGAGATATTCACATTTCTTGACCCTGTATTGACGATTCATCGTCTTTGTAATCATGCTGAAAGACTTTCGTAAAGACTGTATAAGTATACAAAACTCCGATGTCATATTTCGCATAAATATCTAGAGGGCATAACGCATACAAAAAATTTAAAATAAATAAGGTTTCTCCACCAGGAACTCTTTATCCTCTACTTACCATAATGACTTGTGCCTGCTTATGAGGCCCGATCACGTGACGCGCCGGGTCCGCATTACCTATCCGCGTCGAATTGGAAGCATTCATGTTACTGACTTACCCGATCATTGTCCTGCTGACCTTACCTGTTATATCTTACCCGATAGCTGTCAGCCACTTCTTTTTCAGCTTGGTATATCTTGGAAAAGAGTAAAACTTTTGATTTGATGATTTCTACAACTGCAATGGGAATACTTGCAAGCAAAACAAAAAGGCATTAAGCTTGTTCTAAAAAAAACAAATTAAAGGCCAGGAGATTGGATCAGTAGCTTATAGGAGCATTAAACATTGTCCAAGAAAAATTGTATATACAAGCATAATCGAGCATAATCGTCCCCAGCGATTATTAGGCTTGTTATACAGACAACCGATAGTTTAATGCAACTTGAACTGAAAATTAGTGGACTGTACTAATAACACTGAAATTTGTGTAGCAGTCTAATCAATCACTGAAATTCGTACTTTCTGTAATTTGCAGTATTTGAATACAACGATAAAATCCCCTCCCCGTTCAGACCTTTTGTTGGGTGGCAGGCAAGGTAAGAACCCCTACCCCCGCCACCGCTTGCGTGCTCAAGAACGGTACGGTTAAACCGATCATGCAAGCTGCTACAAGTGCAAAGGCACGGCCCAAACATTGCACTGCGCCACCCGGAACGACCCTTACCTGTCAGGTGATTCAGCTCTAATGACACAGCGGGGAACCGCCCGCCCGGCTCTGACCGCATAGGTCACGTGCTCGGCCCGCCTCGGGCGCCGGACCGGCCGACCTCCGCCAATCAGC